>CM019701.1:21467712-21510043 GCA_009760885.1 Achatina immaculata
AGTCAAATTAAACATGTTGAATGCAAAAGCAGATCATGAAAGAGATTCGGCAAAAGCAAAATACAAAGACATAGACAAGAAAGTAAAAAGTTCAGCTAGAAGGGATAAAAGAGAATACATAGACAATATGGCGAAAGAGGCAGAAATAGCAGCAAAAACAGGAGACAGCAAAACTTTATATAACATACAAAAGAGGCTAACAGGTACTATTACATCTAAAGAAAGACCAATCCTTAGCAAAACTGGAACACTATTAACATCAAATAAAGACCAAAAGCAAAGATGGGCTGAACACTTCCAAGAAATACTCAATCGACCACACCCAAAAGAATTGTTAAACCTTGAAACTGACTTACCAGCCCCACAACTAAATGTCAATCTAGATGAAATTAAATTGCATGAAATTGAAACAGCAGTGAATTTAATGGCTAACAACAAAGCTGCAGGTGAAGATGAAATAACAGCCGAGATGCTAAAAGCTATCAATAGTGACAACATGAGACAACTACAGAGAATGTTTAACAAGATTTGGAAAGAAGAAAAGGTCCCTTCTAATTGGAAGAAGGGAATCATTGTTAAAATACCAAAAAAAGGGCAACCTTAGTGACTGTAACAACTGGAGAGGAGTAACCTTAATATCAGTTGTGTCAAAAGTATTTTGCAAGGTCATTTTGAATAGACTCAAAGATATAGTGGATACTGCAATGAGAGAAGAACAAGCAGGATTTCGAAAAGGGAGAAGCTGTCTCGACCAGATCTTTACTCTCAGAATAATACTTGAAGAACATATTGAAAAGCAGAAACCATTAATACTGAATTTCATAGATTTTAAGAAGGCATTTGATAGCATACACAGAGATTCATTATGGAGAATTTTATGTCTATATGGAATACCATCTAAAATTGTTAACATCATTAAGGACTTATACAATGGATATGGTTGTGCAGTCAAGACAGAAGAAGGGATGAGTGAATGGTTCCAGATTGAAACAGGCGTGAAACAAGGATGTATACTGTCTCCTTTATTTTTTGGGATTACAATAGACTTCATAATGAAAAAATGCTGCACAGGTAACACAGGTATTGACTGGGTACATGGGACCCAACTAGAAGATATTGATTTTGCTGATGACATAACTATTATCAGTAATAATGTGAATTCCATGCAAGAAAAAACAGATAGCCTATCTTCACTGGCTAGCAAAATAGGACTTGAAATTAACAAGGACAAAACAAAAATAATGAAAATTCCCATCAATCAAAATGGAAAAATACACATAGAAGGGACAGATATTGAAGAAGTCAATCAATTTGCATACCTTGGCAGCTACATAGACCAGGATGGTGACACTAGAAAGGAAGTTAGGATCAGAATTGCAAAAGCAGCATCAATCTTCAAGAATCTTGAGAACATATGGAATTCAAAAGTTATAAGCACAAAAACCAAGTTAAGACTATTCAATTCAAATGTAATATCCACCCTCATTTATGCATGCGAAAGCTGGAAAACAACTAAAGAAATAGAAAAGAAATTAGACTCTTTTGAAAACAAATGCCTAAGGAAAATACTCGGCATCAAGTGGAATGAATTCAAGAACAATGCAGAGATAAGACAGATGACTGAACAACAACCAGTCTCATGGGTGATCAGGAAAAGGAGATGGACATATGTTGGTCACTTGATGAGAAGAAAGGAGCAGAGAATCCCAAAACAAGCTATCAAGTGGAACACAACAGGCCGAAGAAAAAGGGGCAGACCGCGTGAAACTCTGAAGAGGACATTATTAAGAGAGGCCAAGTTAACAGGCATAAAATCCTTTGTTGAGGTTGAAAGACTCGCCGAAGACAGGAAAAATTGGCGAACTACTTTGCGAGCCCTATGTGATGTCTAACGGCACGGGAAGGATATATAATGAGGGAAATTAAAAGAAGGATATCTATCGCGCTTCAAAAAGTAAAACAAATAACAATCTGTGGAGAGGAACAGACAGAACTACAGAAATAAGATTTTTAAGGGCATGCATCTCTCCCATCGCAACATATGCCTGTGAGACCTGGACACTTAACAAAACAGCTGAGAAACATATCAATGCCTTTGAATGTAAATACTACAAATTTCATGGGCACAAAAAAGAACAAAATACATAAAACAACGTGGATATCTCCAGATGATAGAACTAGAAACCAGATAGACCATTTTTGTATTAGAAAGCAATACAGAACATCTCTCATGGATGTAAGGGCTTATAGGGTGCAGATGTCAACAGTGATCACAACCTGTGCATAGGGAAAATAAAACTAAAATTGAAAAGTCAACACAAGAAATCAGTACACAGAAAGATAAACATCCACAGCCTACAAGAAGAAAATACTAACATTAATTTCAATCAGGAACTTGATAGCATACACAGAGATTCATTATGGAGAATTTTATGTCTATATGGAATACCATCTAAAATTGTCAACATCACTAAGGACTTATACAATGGATATGTTTGTGCAGTCAAGACAGAAGAAGGGATGAGTAAATGGTTCCAGATTGAAACAGGCGTGAAACAAGGATGTATACTGTCTCCTTTACTTTTTGGGATTACAATAGACTTCATAATGAAAAAATGCTGCACATGTAACACAGGTATTGACTGGGTACATGGGACGCAACTAGAAGATCTTTATTTTGCTGATGACATAACTCTTATCAGTAATAATGTGAATTTCATGCAAGAAAAAACAGATAACCTGTCTTCAATGGCTAGCAAAATAGGACTTGAAATTAACAAGGACAAAACTCTAAACTAACTTAAACATTAAGTGCTAACACCACAAAACTTAACTCTAAGCTAACTTAAACATTAAGTGCTAAAACCACAAAACTTAACCCTAGAACAATGCGTCATAACACCACAAAACTTAACCCTAAGCTAACTTAAACATTAAGTGCTAACACCACAAAACTTAACTCTAAGCTAACTTAAACATTAAGTGCTAACACCACAAAACTTAACCCTAGAACAATGCGTCATAACACCACAAAACTTAACTCTAAACTAACTAAAACATTAAGTGCTAACACCACAAAACTTAACTCTAAACTAACTAAAACATTAAGTGCTAACACCACAAAACTTAACTCTAAACTAACTAAAACAATACGTAATAACACAACAAAACCTACCTCTAAACTAACTAAACTATACGTAATAACACAACAAAACCTAACTCTAAACTAACTAAAACAATACGTTATAGAACACCAAAACCTAACTCTCAACTAATTAAACTATACGTAATAACACAACAAAATCTAACTCTAAACTAACTAAACTATACCTCATAACACAACAAAACGTAACTTCAAATTAACTAAACTATACGTCCTAACATGACAAAACCTAGCTCTAACCTAATTAAACAATACGTCATAAAACGACAAAACCTAACTCTAAATAAAATTTAAATTCTAACATAACAAAACTAACTCTAAACTAACTAAACATTAAGTCCTACCACAACAAAACTTAACTCTAAACTAACTAATTATTAAGTCCTAACACTACAAAGCCTAACTCTAAACTAACTAAACATTAAGTCTTAACATGACAGAACCTAACTCTAAACTAACTAAACATTAAGTCCTAACATGACAAAACCTAACTCTAAACTAACTAAACATTAAGTCCTAACATGACAAAACCTAACTCTAAACTAACTAAACATTAAGTCCTAACATGACAAAACCTAACTCTAAACTAACTAAACATTAAGTCCTAACATGACAAAACCTAACTCTAAACTAACTAAACATTAAGTCCTAACATGACAAAGCCTAACTCTAAACTAACTAAACATTAAGTCCTAACATGACAAAACCTAACTCTAAACTAACTAAACATTAAGTCCTAACATGACAAAACCTAACTCTAAACTAACTAAACATTAAGTCTTAACACGACAAAGCCTAACTCTAAACTAACTAAACATTAAGTCTTAACACGACAAAGCCTAACTCTAAACTAACTAAACATTAAGTCCTAACATGACAAAACCTAACTCTAAACTAACTAAACATTAAGTCTTAACACGACAAAACCTAACTCTAAACTAACTAAACATTAAGTCCTAACATGACAAAACCTAACTCTAAACTGACTAAACATTAAGTCCTAACATGACAAAACCTAACTCTAAACTAACTAAACATTAAGTCCTAACATGACAAAACCTAACTCTAAACTGACTAAAAATGTAATCCCCTGTCTAACATTCCCACAGAATGGATAATACAGAAAAACATGAGCTGCCCGCGTGGTCCATGCTTAAAATTCTACGATGACATTAACTAATTCTAAAGTTACATTACTAACTAAAACAGTACGTCCTAACCCCAAAAACGTAATTCTAAACTAACTAAAACTTTACGTCCTATCACCAGAAAACTTATCTCTAAACTAACTAAAATTTTACGTCCTATCACCAGAAAACTTATCTCTAAACTAACTAAAACTTTACGTCCTATCACCACAAAACTTATCTCTAAACTAACTAAAACATTACGTCTTATCACCACAAAACTTATCTCTAAACTAACTAAAACGTTACGTCCTAACACCACAAAACTTAACTCAAGACTAACTAAAATATTACGTCCTAACACCACAAAATTAACTCTAAACTAACTAAAACATTACGTCTTAACACCACAAAACTTCGCTCTAAACTAACTAAAACATTACGTCCTAACACCACAATACTTAGTTCTAAACTAACTAAAACGTTACGTCCTAACACCACAAAACTTAACTCAAGACTAACTAAAATATTACGTCCTATCACTACAAAACTTATCTCTAAACTAACTAAAACTTTACGTCCTATCACCACAAAACTTATCTCTAAACTAACTAAAACATTACATCCTGTCACTACAAAACTTAACTCTAAACTAACTATTACGTCCTAACACCACAAAACTTATCTCTAAACTAACTAAAACATTACATCCTATCACTACAAAACTTAACTCTAAACTAACTATTACGTCCTAACACCACAAAATTAACTCTAAACTAACTAAAACATTACGTCTTAACACCACAAAACTTCGCTCTAAACTAACTAAAACATTACGTCCTAGCACCACAATACTTAGTTCTAAACTAACTAAAACATTACGTCCTAACACCACAAAACTTAACTCAAGACTAACTAAAATATTACGTCCTATCACTACAAAACTTATCTCTAAACTAACTAAAACTTTACGTCCTATCACCACAAAACTTATCTCTAAACTAACTAAAACATTACATCCTGTCACTACAAAACTTAACTCTAAACTAACTATTACGTCCTAACACCACAAAACTTATCTCTAAACTAACTAAAACATTACATCCTATCACTACAAAACTTAACTCTAAACTAACTATTACGTCCTAACACCACAAAATTAACTCTAAACTAACTAAAACATTACGTCTTAACACCACAAAACTTCGCTCTAAACTAACTAAAACATTACGTCCTAGCACCACAATACTTAGTTCTAAACTAACTAAAACATTACGTCCTAACACCACAAAATTAACTCTAAACTAACAAAAACATTACAATAGAATTCAAGGGGAGATAAAAAGTTTTATTTCATGCAGAAGATTTACATGAGTCGCATCCCTTCCAACATGAGCGATACATTCACGCATCTGTCACATGCAACACATTACATTTTATTTAAGTTAGAAATACTTTCCAGCTTTTGACTTAACTCCCAGTTCATTTATTTGAATGTTTAAGAAGAACTGCTGGAGCATGTGTCTGAAAAAGAATTACCGTCAATATCAAATGTTAGGACTGTTTGCTAGGCTGTGTTTAGTTCTCAGGATCAGAGATCACAATTGTTGAAGATATTAATACCCAAGAGTGCAGCACAAAAATATTGGGTACAAGATGAAAGAATGTATCTTCTATTCATGAAACATATTAAGAACATGAACAAGAACAAGAAGATGTTTTCTGTTTATGAACATTACATAAGAGCACTCTGCCTGTTTGACTTGGATAGTCTGTTACTTATCCACAAACTTCCTAGTCCAGTGAGAAACAGGATACCTACATCAGAAAAACTACCAGACTTGTGCTTGTAGTGAGAAACAGGATACCTACATCAGAAAAACTACCAGACTTGTGCTTGTAGTGAGAAACAGGATACATACATCAGGAAACCTACCGTACTTGTGCTTGTAGTGAGAAACAGGATACCTACATCAGAAAACCTACCAGACTTGTGCTTGTAGTGAGAAACAGGATACCTACATCAGGAAACCTACCAGACTTGTGCTTGTAGTGAGAAACAGGATACCTACATCAGGAAACCTACCAGACTTGTGCTTGTAGTGAGAAACAGGATACCTACATCAGGAAACCTACCAGACTTGTGCTTGTATAGAGTAAACAAGATACCTACATCAGGAAACCTACCGTACTTGTGCTTGTAGTGAGAAACAGGATACCTACATCAGAAAACCTACCAGACTTGTGCTTGTAGTGAGTAAACAGGATACCTACATCAGGAAACCTACCAGACTTGTGCTTGTATAGAGTAAACAAGATACCTACATCAGGAAACCTACCAGACTTGTGCTTGTAGTGAGAAACAGAATACCTACATCAGAAAACCTACCGTACTTGTGCTTGTAGTGAGAAACAGAATACCTACATCAAGACACCTACCAGACTTGTGGTACATGTCTGAAGATGGACAGGAATAAGCTTCTCATTCATCTCTGTTAAGGCCTGTCCATCGTTGATTAGACAGGCCCAGGTTCAGACCTCCAGCATTTAACTTCCCATGAACAAAAATATTTTCTCTGACAACCAGTTTACTCTTCTACAGCGGCACATGATAGTGTCAGCACAGTTAGTGTTGTTAAGTACCTCTTCTGCTAGCACTGTTATGACTATTACTACCACCTATGTTGTTTATATTGATATTCATTCTTTTCTCTTTATTTCTCGCATCCAACCTTCCAGGAATCACACTCGGATAATAAACGTAAGGAAAGACCAGGACGCTGGAAACATGACCTGACACCATTTATACCCAATTTCCCCAGAAAAATAAAATTAAAAAATTAAAAAAACTGCATCTCAAACAAACTGCCTTGTGTTGATTATTGATAGTAATGAGAGAAATGTTGATGATATAGCAGCGTGAGAGGAGATGTCATGACAGAATGGATGGAAATCATTTAATGTTTTATTAATGTTTATCCTTAATTTGTCTTCAATGCTAATCTTCTGGAACACTTTCTTGTTTCCGCCAACTATATTCACCATTTCTATATTTTTTCTAAAACCCAACCATACACCTCAGTCAATTTTCATTACTAGTCACAAAGTAGAGGATGTCCTTATAGTCACACAGTCCTTTATTTATTTCTAGTCACACAGTCCTTTATTTCTAGTCTCACAGTCCTTTATTTCTTTCTAGTCTCACAGTCCTTTATTTCTTTCTAGTTACACCACAGTAGGTGACCTTCTAGTCACACAGTCCTAGTTATCCTTCTAGTCACAGAGTCATAGATGTCCTTCTAGTACCACAGTCCTAGGTGTACTTCCAGTATCACAGTCTTAGATGTCCTTCTAGTCACAGAGCCAAAGATGTCCTCCCAGTATCACAGTCCTAGATGTCCTCTTAGTATCACAGTCCCAGATGTCCTCCCAGTATCACAGATCTAGATGCCCTTCTAGTCACACAATCTTAGATGTCATTCTAATCACACAGATCTAGATGTCCTTCTAGTCACACAGTCCTAGATGTCCTTCTATTCACACAACCCTAGAAGTCCTTCTATTCACACAACCCTAGATGTCCTTCTATTCACATAGTCGTATATGTTCCTGTAGTCACACAGTCCTAGATGTCCTTCTATTCACACAACCCTAGATGTCCTTCTATTCACACAGTCCTGGGTCTGACTATTCTTGTTTTTCCTGGCGAGTATTTACTATCTTGCCCTGGATGACTTCACAATAAAGAATTTGCTGTTCAGAAAATGTCCACACATAAACATGGGGACAAGGAACATAAATAAAATTCTGCAACGTTTTACATCAATCAGGAAGTTACGATGCCACAGATATCACTCAGTTAACAGTAAAATTAAACTATACGCTGCCCGATGTTAAGATGGCAGATAAATCACTCAGTTAACATACTAGAGACACAAAATTGTTCTGTGTTAGACACATACACTAGAGACATAAACATGTTCTATGTTTGACAGATCACATATTAGAGACATAAACATGTTCTATATTAGACAGACTCACACACTAGAGACATAAACATGTTCTATGTTTGACAGATCACATATTAGAGACAAAACATGTTCTATATTAGACAGACTCACACACTAGAGACATAAACGTATTCTATGTTTGACAGATCACATATTATAGACATAAACATGTTCTATGTTTGACAGATCACATATTAGAGACATAAACATGTTCTATGCTTGACAGATCACATATTAGAGACATAAACATGTACTATGTTTGACAGATCACATATTATAGACACAAACATGTTCTATTTTTGACCGATCATATATTAGAGACATAAACGTGTTATATGTTTGACAGATCACATATTAGAGACACGAACATGTTTTACGTCAGACAGACTCTCGCTTATTACTGTCATAAAATAGCAGACCAACTGTAGAGACTCTTCTTTGACACAGACTATGAATTAATATAAATTATTAGGTGGTCTGTCCAGGGGAAAGGTTTTTTGTGATAGGGATTAACAGACAAAATATTTAACACTTATTGATAGAAAACTATATTTAGCAACTATTTATTGATAAAATATGTACTGTAACAGAATAGCAATTCTGTTCAGAGATTATTTGTGTAGTGCTAATAATTGTGTTTGCGTAGACCACAACTTATGTCGTTAGGAAAGTACGTGTGCAAATTACGTCGTTAGAAAGGTCCGTGTGCAAAAAGCCGGTCGTTAGGGAGTCCTGGTGTGAATGTGTAAGTGGATGGACGTGCTTTGTGGAACGGTGTGTTTGTCTCGAGAAATGTGATAGAGAGAGCATTGTTGTTGTTAGAATTAGTTTAGTTTATTTTCCCTGTGTGAGTTGCAGTCTTTGGGTAAGCTTGTAAGTATGATTTTTTGGTATGTATAAATCATTGTAAGGTTTTCTTTACCCATGTGGCGTAGAGGTCATCTCACGCCGGGCATTTGTTACTGTGAATTTCTGTTCAGCCTGATGGCTACATTCCCATCATCATGATTTCACCCTTCTTTTTGGTCCATTAATAAATGTGTGTTGTCTGATGATAAACTACACCAATTGGCTTTGTGGGAATTCTCATTGTTGACCAGTTTGTTTTGGTCGGAAGACTGCCAAGTTATGTTTAAGTCGTTGTATTTGTACTATCTTTTGTGGAGTTGAAAGCCTGGGTGTCTTGTTGTATTTTCTTAGTGTATAATACAGAAAATTAGGTGATGGTTAGAACACCAGCAACAAGAAGAAACTTATAAGTTGAAACTGTACTCCACAAGAAGATTCAATCAATCCAGTAGTTATACCATTTCAGTGGTCTCCTTGTAAGGAGAATCCTGTTTCAGTGGTGCCGTATCAGGCCACTTGTCACGCCCAGTGTGTTTGTTTATACGATGAACAGTTCCTCCACGTTTTTTCTAGGCCACAGTTGTGTGTTGATAGTATGTTTCGTCAGTGGTTTTCAGGTTTTGGTTAGGGAATAGTATTTTTGTTAGTGTCAGAGACAGTTATCGTAGAAGTTATTCAAAGCGGCGATGATGTCCAGCCTACCCGAAAGCTTGTGTCACATCTAGTCCTGGGTCCTAGGCAGTGCAGCTACTGACGCCTACCTGTGCCTGCAAGCAAGCCCAGTGAGACTGAACCTGAACTACTATCAGGTGAGGAATCAGAGCGGTTTGTTCCAAGCGACATTTACTTCTCAACCAGCTCCATCCGGACAGGGGAGGTAACATGTTGACAAAATTACCTGTTTTTTACAATTTCGGCAGATAGACAGGAGTGGACATTGATACATGGACAGTTTGGATTGTGCTCTTTATATGTGGTGTAGGATTTCAGACATTGTAGATTCACCTATATTTGGAATAGGCATTGTAGGACATTCTTCTCCAGTTTTATTAGCGGGACTTTCTTGAACACTTAATTTAGTGGTGATATTTGGAACAGTGCATAGACCTCTTGTTGCTTTTCATTTAACTTAGGACTTCAGTGTAGTTAGTTAGTGCGTGGTATGGTATTTAATTGAATTTCTTTTCTATGTTTATTAGTTGGATGGCATTCGTACATGACATGAATAATTGATATGCCATTGTTTTGAAACTTGTTGACATTGCTCTATATGGTGGCATTGTATTGATTCCAGTGGTATATTCTAACAATCAGTGGGGTGCACTACGGATAGACGCACAATGGCTTCAGCTCCATCCACGTCAGATTTGATGGGGTTATTGCAAGATACCCTGTCCCAAGTCAGCAATGACTTGAGGTTTTCCCACGTCATGTCAGCTGTAGCAAAGTTCGACGGGGATCCAGCAAAATTGAAACCATGGCTGGATGAGATTACCAAGATTATGGACATGCGGAATGCTGATGTGCCCGGTAAGAAGAACTTGGTGTATTTATGCACCACAGGTTCCCTGGCAGAGTTCGTTAAACAGCGTCTCCAGATTCAAGAGACATGGGAGGAGTTCGTATCTGTTTTATTAGCACGATATGGGGTGCTGCAGACTCCTCAGGAGGCCTGGCATACGCTAGCCTCCACAAGACAGTCTCCTGGAGAGCCCATTCAAGCGCTGGCTGATCGCTTCAGTGAGGCAGCCAGAGTTGCTTACTCTGAGGCGGAATGGGTAACTCCGCTGGCGCAGAGGCAAATGGTGCAGTCGTTTGTAGATGCACTACTTTCTAGAGCATTGAAATCAAAATTATTAAGAGATAAACCTGTTCTGTTTTCACAGGCGGTGGACTTAGCCTTACAAGAAAATGATCTCATGAAGTCGGCGAATCTTAGTTGTAGTTCCCGACAAGCTTTCATTACAGGTTCTCGACCGTCCGGTGAGGTGACGACACACAGAGAGTCTCCTTGTATGGATTCGCAGAGAGTACAGTTAGTCTCTCATCAGGAGAACTCTCGACGGACGTCTTCACACTTCGAAGCGGGTAGGATAGACCACCAGAGATCGAATACCAGGAAGGCTAAACCTGCGAGTACACTACCACAAGAAACTAGATCTTGTTATAACTGTGGAAGGAGAGGTCACATAGCCCGATTTTGTAGGCAGAGTGTAAGGAATGATCGTGTACATTTAAACTGACAAGTCGGCGCATGAATAGCTCCCATGTGTCCGACCGTATCTTTACACCATCTAGATCTGCCAAACACTCTGTCTCATTTTCGCATGCGACACCACTGCTCTCGGTGGCTGCGAATCCCCCGACTCCTACTTCTGTCCTTGTTTCTATTGATACTTTTCGAATTCGAGCATTGTTAGACACAGGAGCTAGTGTCTGTCTTATCAAGGATTCTGTATACAGATCCTTACGTTCTGCTCCTAAGCTCTTGCCCGCTCAATTACTCTGCAGACTGTTACTGCAGCTTCCATGAGAGTAATTGGCAGAGTTTACCTACCTATCTCTATTGCTGGAGTCACTGTTTCTCATTGCTTTTATGTGGTTCGTAACATGAACCGTTCTGCCATTCTGGGGCGTGATTTTTTGTCTCGTTCTGGTGCTGTCATCAATTACAATTCTAATACACTTAACATACATAACAAGAAGATTCCTTTAGAGTTAGATGCACACATTGCTTCTATTCTTCGTGTCCAGCGTTCTTCTCTTCTTTCTCCACGTTCCGTCACTCTTATTCCTCTTAAACTGAAAGCCCAACCATATTTTCCATCTGGCAATTCTTATATGGTTCAGGGTATTGAGACACCATTCTTACTGTCTCAACCGGAGATAGAGTTGGTGGACTCAGTATGTGAGCTCCACACTAATCGCTATCCCGTGTTGACAGTAATTAATCATTCTAGTAAACACATCGAGCTCAGACGTGGATGTGTTTTAGGAAAATTGACACCATTCACGGAGTCAGTTGACTCTATCCAGCAAGCTTCTGGTACTGAGGAGACAACACCTGACAGTCGTTCTGAGACTATCGTTCGACAGGTTCAGTGCCCTGAAGTGCACAAGGACATAATATCCAGGTTGTTGACGCAGAACAAGGATGTCTTTGCCTTGACTGATTCCGAGATATCGCATACCTCGACAGTGCAGATGGAGATTGATACAGGCGATCATCCGCCAATCTCCAGGAAACCCTACCGCACTCCGTTGGCGAGTAGAGAGGTGATAGAGAAGGCCGTCGAGAATATGTTGCGTGACGGAATAATTTCTCGCACGATCTCAGAGTGGTCATCACCAGTTGTCTTGGTGACTAAGAAAGATGGTACCCATCGTTTCTGTTGCGACTACCGTGCACTCAATGCGGTGACCCGTTCATTGTCATATCCATTGCCACGCATTGAGGACATCCTGAGCACGATAGGCAAAGCCAAATTTTTCAGCACTTTGGATGCTCGTTGTGGCTTTTGGTGTATTCCCTTGTCCAAGGACGCTCAGCAGAAGTCAGCTTTTAGCTGTCATCTGGGTTATTTCTGTTTTAATTACATGAGCTTTGGTTTAAAAGGGGCACCATCTACCTTTGTCGCACTCATGGACACAGTATTACAGGGCTTAGGCAAGTTTGCACAAGCCTATATTGACGATATACTGGTGTTCACTGATGGAACGATCGAAGACCATGTTCGCGATCTTCAGGCGGTATTCGACCGATTGCGCGAGCACCAGGTCAAGCTCAAACCATCCAAATATCACTTTGTGGCCTCTGAGACAAAGTATCTCGGGTATGTCATCAGCTGGTCAGGCATATCTCCTGATCCTGAGAAGGTCAGAGCCATTGCCGACATGCCGTCTCCTTTGAATGTGAAGGAGGTGCGCTCTTTTCTGGGGACGTGCAGTTACTATCGACGTTTCATTCCCCACTTTTCGGAGATTGTGGCTCCCATAGTGGACCTCACCAAAAAGGGTCATAGGTTCACATGGTCTCCAGTCTGTCAAATGGCGTTCGAGTCTTTGAAGGATCGCCTTGCGAAGGTACCGCTTCTCTCGCATCCTGACTTGCATAAGCCACTTACATTGTATACAGATGCTTCCAATGTTGCGGTTGGAGCCTGTTTGGTGCAGACAGCCTCCTCTTCTGATGGACTCTCAGTTGAAGACCCCTTACATGTTCTTTCGCAGAAGCTGTCGCGCTCTCAGACTAAGTGGTCTACTTTCGAGAGAGAAGCGTATGCCGTCCATTACGCCAGGCAGAAGTTGAGATATTTTCTGGCGAATAGACACTTCTCTGTGAAGACTGGCCATAGACCCTTGGTGGACGCATTTATCAGCAAACAGGAGATGTCAGACGTCAAGTTGCAGAGGTGGTTTGCTAATCTCCGCACCCTGGACCTTCAGATGTTCTTTCATCCAGGTGCGCGGGAGACAACGTTGGCAAGTTTCGATCGTGCCACTTCTCTACCAGTACCAGTTCACGTTCTTGATGGGGACGTCCCTCAGTCACAAGGATCTGAGACATATGTCGTAAAGTCAGTGAGCGTTGTGGGGGCCTATTCACAGGCAGAGCCCCCGCTTGTAGTAGATTGCTCTGTGCAGACTGACTTGCCGTGTCCCTGTCAGCAGAAAGAGAGAGTAGAGAGGGCGACTAATACATTGTGTCCTATGGTTCAGAACGTCGCCATTAATGTATCGTTGCCTGGTGGGACCTTTCAGAGGCAGTATCAGCAAGATCGTTGTAGATCTTACTTGCCACGTCCCATTAGACAGAGATTTTCTCTTCCGCCGCCTCCTCGTTTTGTTCCCAGGCTCCCACCATGGTACCTGAAGGAAACCCAGCAGAGAGTGGTCCCTAGAGCTCTCCCCTCAGACCACTATATGGAGGTGGATGCTTCCGCCTCAGCAGTTCCTATGTCGGTGGTTGATCTGCGACCTCGGCATAGGCGGAAGAAACGGAAGAGAGCCGATATCTGCCATCAGTCTCAGAAGGAACACTGTCCTCACAGTGAAGATTATTTCCCTGAAGAGACTTCACCTAGTGCCGACTGCGATACGGAGATTGATTAGTTGTACGTCTCCGATCGTAAGCTCGTTGTGGCAATAGGGCAGATAATGGATACCGTGGTTTTAGAAACGTTCACGATGAAAGATCTCCATAAAGCACTTATGGAAAAGTTCCCACTATTGGAACTGGATGACAGGAAGCAGTTCATAGAACGTGTTGTGATCAACATCTTAACTGCGCTTCATTCTACTGTATAGTTTGAAATCTATAGGGATTTCTAAAGAAAAGCACAATAGACACTAGTTGGGTAGTGTTTTTCGAAAAAGGAGTTCCTCCTTTGCTTCTATCCTATTTCTATGGCAGTAGAAATAGATGGTGTAGTTCACAGAACTCAGTATTAAAAATGTTGTAAATATATGTATATTTATGTTTGCACCACAAATGTTTAACGTACTTAATTTGTACAAATTGTGCGTGCATGAAATTTTTTTTTGTAGCTGAATATTCAGCTTTAAATTCATTGTTATCGCTCACAGTTCGTGAGAGTTTTCTGTGCAAGTTCGCAATTTTTTTTTTGTTTGGTTGGAGATATTTGATGGCCAAATATCTACCTTTAGGGGGTGGGGAGATATTCTGTAACAGAATAGCAATTCTGTTCAGAGATTATTTGTGTAGTGCTAATAATTGTGTTTGCGTAGACCACAACTTATGTCATTAGGAAAGTACGTGTGCAAATTACGTCGTTAGAAAGGTCCGTGTGCAAAAAGCCGGTCGTTAGGGAGTCCTGGTGTGAATGTGTATGTGGATGGACGTGCTTTGTGGAACGGTGTGTTTGTCTCGAGAAATGTGATAGAGAGAGCATTGTTGTTAGAATTAGTTTAGTTTATTTTCCCTGTGTGAGTTGCAGTCTTTGGGTAAGCTTGTAAGTATGATTTTTTGGTATGTATAAATCATTGTAAGGTTTTCTTTACCCTTGTGGCGTAGAGGTCATCTCACGCCGGGCATTTGTTACTGTGAATTTCTGTTCAGCCTGATGGCTACATTCCCATCATCATGATTTCACCCCTCATTTTGGTCCATTAATAAATGTGTGTTGTCTGATGATAACTGTAACTCCCCTCTAGTATTAGTATCATTATAAATGTAACTACCCCTTAGTATTAGTATCATGATAACTGTAACTCCCCTCTAGTATTAGTATCCTGATAAATGTAACACCCCTCTAGTATTAGTATCCTGATAAATGTAACTCCCCTCTAGTATTAGTATCCTTATAAATGTAACACCTCTCTAGTATTAGTATCCTGATAAATGTAACACCCCTCTAGTATTAGTATCCTGATAAATGTAACTCCCCTCCAGTTAGTATCATGATAAATGCAACGCCCCTCTAGTGTGAAAAAATGTAAAGATATTTACTGACAATAACGCCATAAGTTGAACAATTTAGAAAATATATTGTTTCGCTAATTTATTTTTCATGTCCTGGTTCGGAATTTGTTTTCAAAACCAAATATTTCATTGATTTGTTTTTCTAAGGCGGAAGCGTGGGAGACTGGGCAAGAAGAAACAGCGCACAGCGAGGAGGGTCTTACTTTCTTCTCAAAAACTCTCACTGTTGTCCTTTCTTACCGCTGTTTGTCCTGCGTCCCCAGCCGAGTTAATCTATTGTGGTCGCTAAGCGGATTTATCCTTTCTCTTTACTACCGCTTCATTAGCAACAGCAAAATGGCGAGTGACAAACTTCCTGTTTCCATTGACAAGAATCAAAATTATTTATTGATATTTTATAAACAATGTTTGCTTTTCACGTTCACAAAACTACATTATGTTTGAAAATTGGTAGGTGAGGGTACTTTTGGTGGTGTAGCTTGTACAGTGGCTTCATAATTTAGGAAGTTTGCTGGAGAAGAAAGGAGAAAA
Source organism: Achatina immaculata (assembly GCA_009760885.1). Classification (NCBI taxonomy): domain Eukaryota; kingdom Metazoa; phylum Mollusca; class Gastropoda; order Stylommatophora; family Achatinidae; genus Lissachatina; species Lissachatina immaculata. The sequence continues at coordinate 21,483,835 of CM019701.1, forward strand.
AAAAAAAGAAAGCTTCAGTATCTGATGTCTGCTTGGTGAAGCAAGAAGGCCGGCGCTTGTGAAGACATGACGAAACTGGTCCTTCTAGTGGCTGTGACACAAGCACTGCTTCTTAGAGTCCATGGCACTGTCAGTAAAAGTAAGTCTGTCTGTTTTTCTATACGTCTGGCTGTATATCTGTTTGTCTATCTGTTTGCCTGTCTGGCAGGCATGTTGTTTTAGACTATGATAAAAATGAAACAGATGTTTAAAATAGCAACGACAAAACATTTAGTTTGAGAACAGACACAAAGTTTTAACAAACATGTTAAAACAGAAACGGCTGGGCGTTAATATCTTTTTATCCAAGGCAAAGTGTTGTTTTTTTCTTCGTTTAGAAAATTTTTAAAAAATGGTGCTTGAAGTTGACGATATTTGAGCTTCTGAGCTGTAGAAACAGAAAGTCTACCATGGAGGACTAGTAGAAGAATATGGATAATTTAAGCAAGAAATATGTAGCCACTGATGTATACTTTCGTGAAAGTTAGTATTTGATTTTTCCAACCTTCAGTTATTTATGTTTGGGCTCTCTTTCTCACGGCCAGTCTAGTATACAGTAAGCTGGTAAGTCTTTGTTGTCTGAGGGCCAGTCTAGTATACAGTAAGCTGGTAAGTCTTTGTTGTCTGAGGGCCGGTCTATTATACATTAAGCTGGTAAGTCTTAGTTGTCTGAGGGCCAGTCTAGTATACAGTAAGCTGGTAAGTCTTTGTTGTCTTAGGGCCAGTCTAGTATACATTAAGCTGGTAAGTCTTTGTGGTCTGAGCTACCTAAACTTGTCAGGAGCAGAGGGCTACCAGCACTTCTGTGACAAAGCAATGAGTTCTACCACTACATCATGCTGGCTACCAGCACTTCTGTGACAAAGCAATGAGTTCTACCACTACACCATGGTCGCTACCATTAGTGTAATGTATAGATATGAAACGTCACAGAACTTTGTTTCTGTCAGGTTTTGAGAGTCACCCATCAAACGTCATCCAGGATTATTCTGTGGTCAAGGAAACCACTTTCACTCTGAGAACCTCGCTACAAGGAAGAACATTCAGAGTTTTAACACATAACAACAGTGACATTAACAGCAGTATCGCAGCAACAACAGCAGCAACAAGCAACAACGAATAAGAAAAAGAGGAAATAGGAATAAATATGTTTACAACAAATAATCAGCGTGTGGAAATTTGTGTCAGACTTCACTTTCTAACCAAGAAAAAATATTATATGTAATATTAGGAAACATTTTGTTCTGTTCTGAAACTATAATTTACATCTCATTTTTGACATGCTTAACATCAGCTACAGGAAGTAGTCTAGTGGAGAAGAGGAATACGTGAAAAAGTGAGGGAAATCTAAGTGCAAACGAGAAGAATAAAAATCCACATCAAACTGCAAAAACTTGATGATGTCAGCCTTGATAAATACCGATATTGATCTTGGATAATTGCAATAATAAAAATATTGATCTTTGATAATTGCAGTAATAGAAGATGTTGATCTTTGATAACTGGAAAAGTATTAGATATTGATTTTTGGTAACTGCAAAACTATAGAATGTTCAGCTTAAGAACTTTACTCATGTGGTGTTCTTTCTCTCCATTTGATTTTACTATACATTCACATTATGTCTAATTTTCACATTTTTCTCGCAGATTCACATTCTGTCTAATATTCACATTTTTCTCAAAGATTCACATTTCTGTCTAATATTCACATTTTTCTCAAAGATTCACGTTTCTGTCTATATTCAAATATTTTTTAGAAAGGACGACTGGACCAGAAAACAGAGCAGCGTGTCCAACTGTTGCCCAAGTGGCAGAAAAGCTCTGAAAAAATGACGTGAACAAGATTGTACCGGCGGATCTGACGATCAGTTATCAAAAACATGTGTCAGATACAAGTGATAGGACAAGCCAAAGGTGATCATTTAGGGTCATGAAAGAGTTGTGTTTATAGGACAAACAGGCAGGCAGGCAGGCAGACAGACAGACAGACAGACATGTTATTAGACATCCTTGCTGTAAAAATATATTTAAAACTTTTATTACTGTATTTGGTGGCATAAAAGCCTCAATGTTTTTCCCCATAAAACTTGTCTCTAAACAAATATAGACAAGGAAGTATAATTATCAGGAGAAATGTTGACTGATAAAGTCTGCTAGTTTATGTTTATATAACATAATCTCGTATATTGGCAAACGCATTCCTTTTTGTCAGTGTTTGAGAGTTTAAACTGTCTTCTTTAAGCTGGTAAGTCTTTGTTGTCTGAGGGCCAGTCTAGTATACAGTAAGCTGGTAAGTCTTAGTTGTCTGAGGGCCAGTCTAGTATACAGTAAGCTGGTAAGTCTTTGTTGTCTGAGGGCCAGTCTAGTATACATTAAGCTGGTAAGTCTTAGTTGTCTGAGGGCCAGTCTAGTATACAGTAAGCTGGTAAGTCTTAGTTGTCTGAGGGCCAGTCTAGTATACAGTAAGCTGGTAAGTCTTTGTTGTCTGAGCTACCTAAACTTGTCAGGAGCAGAGGGCTACCAGTACTTCTGTGACAAAGTAATGAGTTCTACCACTACACCATGGTCGCTACCAGCACTTCTGTGACAAAGCAATGAGTTCTACCACTACACCATGCTCGCTACCAGCACTTCTGTGACAAAGCAATGAGTTCTACCACTACACCATGGTCGCTACCATTAGTGTAATGTATAGATATGAAACGTCACAGAACTTTGTTTCTGTCAGGTTTTGAGAGTCACCCATCAAACGTCATCCAGGATTATTCTGTGGTCAAGGAAACCACTTTCCCTCTGAGAACCTCGCTACAAGGAAGAACATTCAGAGTTTTAACACATAACAACAGTGACATTAACAGCAGTATCGCAGCAACAACAGCAGCAACAAGCAACAACGAATAAGAAAAAGAGGAAATAGGAATAAATATATTTACAACAAATAACCAGCGTGTGGAAATTTGTATCAGACTTCAGTTTCTAACCAAGAAACAATATTATATGTAATATTAAGAAACATTCTGTTCTGTTCTGAAACTATAATTTACATCTCATTTTTGATATGCTTAACATCAGCTACAGGAAGTAGTCTAGTGGAGAAGAGGAATACGTGAAAAAGTGAGGGAAATCTAAGTGCACACGAGAAGAATAAAAATCCACATCAAACTGCGAAAACTTGACGATGTCAGCCTTGATAAATACCGATATTGATCTTGGATGATTGCAATAATAAAAATATTGATCTTTGATAATTGCAATAATAAAAATATTGATCTTGGTTGACTGCAATAATAAAAATATTGATCTTGGATAATTGCAATAACAAAAGATATTGATCTTGGATAAATGCAGTAATAGAAGATGTTGATCTTTGATAAATGGAAATGCATTAGATATTGATTTTTGATAATTGCAAAACTATAGAATGTTCATCTTAAGAACTTTACTCATGTGGTGTTCCTTCTCTCTATTTGATTTTACTATACATTCACATTATGTCTAATATTCACATTTTTCTCAAAGATTCACATTCTGTCTAATATTCACATTTTTCTCAAAGATTCACATTCTGTCTAATATTCACATTTTTCTCAAAGATTCACATTCTGTCTAATATTCACATTTTTCTCAAAGATTCACATTCTGTGTAATATTCATATTTTTCTCAAAGATTCACATTTCTGTCTAATATTCACATTTTTCTCAAAGATTCACATTTATGTCCATATTTTTTAGAAAGGATGACTGGACCAGAAAACAGAGCAGCGTGTCCAACTGTTGCCCAAGTGGCAGAAAAGCTCTGGGAAAATGACGTGAACAAGCTTGGACCGGCGGATCTGATGATCAATTATCAAAAACATGTGTCAGATACAACTGATAGGTCAAGCCAAAGGTGCTCATTTAGGGTCATGAAAGAGTTGTGTTTATAGGACAAACAGGCAGGCAGACAGACAGACAGACAGACATGTTATTAGACATCCTTGCTGTAAAAATATATTTAAAACTTTTATTACTGTATTTGGTGGCATAAAAGCCTCAATGTTTTTCCCCATAAAACTTGTCTCTAAACAAATTAGACAAGGAAGTATAATTATCAGGAGAAATGTTGACTGATAAAGTCTGCTAGTTTATGTTTATATGGTATAATCTCGTATATTGGCAAACGCATTCCTTTTTTCCATACTTTATCAAAGGCTTCCTTCAGGTCTATCCACGCTGCTAGTACAAGGTTTTTCTCTTGGAATGCATCCTCAATCTCTTGAGAGAGATAGGTCACTTGATCTTCTGTACTGTAGTACTGCCTAAATCCTGCTTGTTGTGGAAAGAAGGTTTTCACTTTCTAGGTACCATTTTAGCCTCAGGTCAATTATGCATGCCGTCGTTTTGCATAGGCAGCTAGTGAGACTGATTGGCCTGGTGTTGGAGGCCGTATGTCTATTTTTCCCTGGCTTTAGCAGTGGTACCATGTTTGCTTCCTTCCAGATTTGAGGTAAATTACCTGTTCTCCAGCTTTCCCATTGCTGCTATTCCTAGGTTCTTGATCCTTTCATTGGACACTTCATCTGGTCCTGGTGATTTCCTTGGTTTCAGTTTACTGACTGCTAGGTCTAACTCCCCCCGTGTGGTACCCGGGATCTGCAAAGAATAGGACCACTGTACCCTACCACGCATGATCGTAAAAGGCGACTAAGGAGTGTTCAGCATAGGGCCAGGAACCCTATCTGGTAAAAAACTAACAGACTGCTACAAAAACGGAAGCAAGGGAAAAACATATGCAGGTGGAAGGAGAAATGCTTATCAGGAAACTGAGCCCATGAAGGTTGTGGATAAAAGCCAGCCACTGGAAGTCCCCAGACCGACTGCAGACCTTCTGGAACCTAAACACAAGATGTAAATAGGCAGCTGGAATGTAAGAACACTTAACCATACTGGAAAACTAGCACAAACCATCAAGGAAATGCAGAGATACAAACTAGACATACTAGGAATACAAGAAGCAAGATGGACAGGACAAGGCAGAAGGAAATTAACAACACAGTACACAGAAGATACAATAATATGGTCAGGTAAAGAAGATCTTCATGAAGGAGGAGTAGCATTGATTATAACAAAAGAAGCAGCAAGAGCATTGCTGAAATGGACCCCTATAAATGATAGATTATTATATGCACGGTTCAACTCAAGATTCACGAAGCTGTGCGAGCAAGGAAAGGAGCAGATGTAGGAAGTGATCACAACCTTCTGGTAGCAAAAATAAAACTAAAATTAAAGAAAGCCAAAATCGGAGAACACAGAAAGATACATTTTGATACAGGAAAACTAAAAGACCAGTAAATAAGGAATGAATTCTCAACAGTACTTAAGAACCGCTTCAGTGTCGTACAAGACGAAGCGGAAATGTCCATACTAGAGTTCAATAAAACACTACAGGAAACAGCAAAAGATGTACTGGGATATCGGAAACGGAGAAAAGAGGAATGGATAAGCAAGACCACATGGGAAAAGATAGAGCAAAGAAAAGAAATCAAGAAAAAATTACTGAACACCAAATCACAAAGGCTAAAAGAACAAGTTTTAAGTAATTATGCACAAAAAGACAAAGAAGTGAAAGAATCATGCCCTCAAGATAAACGTCAATACTATGACAACTTAGCAGAAACAGCAGAGAAAGCAGCATATGCAAATGACATGAAAACCATATATAAAATCACAAAGCAGATGACAGGTAACTTCAACACAAGATGTGAAAGTGCAATAAGAACACATAAGGGACAACTGGTCAGTGGAGAAAGAGAAAAAATTGAAAGATGGAGGGAACACTTTAACACACTACTAAACAGAACACAAGCAGTACAAACAATAGACATACCTGAACCAGAAACGGAACTAAACATCAATACCGGACCAATAACAATAAATGAAATAAAGGAGGCAATAAAGAAGCTAAAGTTAGACAGGGCACCAGGTAAAGATGAAGTGACTGCTGAGATGTTGAAAGCAGAAGAAACAGAAACACCAAAACAACTTTGAGGGATACTACAACAAATTTGGGATCTAGAAAAAGCTCCAGAGGAATGGAAAACTGGGCTTATAGTAAAACTACCAAAGAAGGGTGACCTCAGAGATTGCGGGAACTGGAGAGGCATTACCCTACTGCCACTCACCAGTAAAGTATTTTGCAGAATAATCATCAACAGAATTGTACCAGCACTTGAGGGAAAACTTCGGAGAGAGTAGGCAGGATTTAGGACAGGAAGATCATGCATAGACGACATATTTGTACTTAGACAAATATTAGAACAGGCAAACGAGTGGCATAGCACAACATATGCATTGTTTATAGATTTTAAGAAAGCCTTTGACAGTGTCAACAGAGATGCACTGTCGAAAATCCTAAGATGGCATGGCCTATCCCATAAGATAGTGAATGTAATCAAAGCCCTATACGAGGGTTTTCAGTGCAAAGTGATCTGTGGAGAACATACCTCCAGCAGTTTTAGGGTACAAACAGGAGTGAAGTAGGGATGTGTACTATCACCAACATTATTTATCTTGGCAGTAGACTGGTTAATGAAGGAGGCAATATCAGACAAAGGCAGAGCATTACAATGGACCCTTGACATTGTGCTGGAGGACCTTGACTTCGCGGACGACATTTGTCTACTATCAAGCAGCCACACAGAAATGCAAGATAATATAAACAAGCTAACTCAGGATGCAAACAACATAGGACTAAAGATCAATGTAGGAAAGACAAAGTTAATGAAGCAAAATGTGAACAACAAAAATGTACTCAGAGTAGATAGCAGTTAGTGGAGGAGGTCAATGAATTTGTATACCTTGGCAGTAGAGTATTAGAAAACAGAGACAGCACAGAGGACATCAACAGCAGACTTACTAGAGCAAACCAGGCTTTTGCAATGCTGCAGACTCTATGGAAATAAAAAAAAATCTAAGCGTAAAGACGAAAATCAGGATATTTAAAAGTAATGTCAGTAGCTTCATCTGCATCTCTGCCAACAAGATGTTATTTCTTATGGTGTTTGGCCAAAATATTTTTCTAATTCTTCGTAAACATTTAGTCTGGAAAGAATTCAACTTGTTTTCTATTGTTTTGGTGATTTTCCAGCATTCACTTCTATAGAGTAGTACACTTGGAACATTACTTTTAAATATCCTGATTTTCGTCTTTACGCTTAGTTTTTTTTTATTTCCATAGAGTCTGCAGCATTGCAAAAGCCTGGTTTGCTCTAGTAAGTCTGCTGTTGATGTCCTCTGTGCTGTCTCTGTTTTCTAATACTCTACTGCCAAGGTATACAAATTCATTGACCTCCTCCACTAACTTGCTATCTACTCTGAGTACATTTTTGTTGTTCACATTTTGCTTCATTAACTTTGTCTTTCCTACATTGATCTTTAGTCCTATGTTGTTTGCATCCTGAGTTAGCTTGTTTATTTTATCTTGCATATCTGTGTGGCTGCTTGATAGTAGACAAATGTCGTCCGCGAAGTCAAGGTCCTGCAGCACTGTGTCAAGGGTGCATTGTAATCCTCTGCGTTTGTCTGATGTTGCCTCCTTCATTAACCAGTCTACTGCCAAGATAAATAATGTTGGTGATAGTACACATCCCTACTTCACTCCTGTTTGTACCCTAAAACTGCTGGAGGTATGTTCTCCACAGATCACTTTGCACTGAAAATCCTCGTATAGGGCTTTGATTACATTCACTATCTTATGGGATAGGCCATGCCATCTTAGGATTTTCGACAGTGCATCTCTGTTGACACTGTCAAAGGCTTTCTTAAAATCTATAAACAATGCATATGTTGTGCTATGCCACTCATTTGCCTGTTCAAATATTTGTCTAAGTACAAATATGTGGTCTATGCATGATCTTCCTTTCCTAAATCCTGCCTACTCTTTCCGAAGTTTTTCCTCAAGTGTTGGTACAATTCTGTTGATGATTATTCTGCAAAATACTTTACTGGTGAGTGGCAGTAGGGTAATGCCTCTCCAGTTCCCGCAATCTCTGAGGTCACCCTTCTTTGGTAGTTTTACTATAAGCCCAGTTTTCCATTCCTCTGGAGCTTTTTCTAGATCCCAAATTTGTTGTAGTATCCCTCAAAGTTGTTTTGGTGTTTCTGTTTCTTCTGCTTTCAACATCTCAGCAGTCACTTCATCTTTACATGGTGCCCTGTCTAACTTTAGCTTCTTTATTTCCTCCTTTACTTCATTTATTGTTATTGGTCCGGTATTGATGTTTAGTTCCGTTTGTGGTTGAGGTATGTCTATTGTTTGTACTGCTTGTGTTCTGTTTAGTAGTGTGTTAAAGTGTTCCCTCCATCTTTCAATTTTTTCTCTTTCTCCACTGACCAGTTGTCCCTTATGTGTTCTTACTGCACTTTCACATCTTGTGTTGAAGTTACCTGTCATCTGCTTTGTGATTTTATATATGGTTTTCATGTCATTTGCATATGCTGCTTTCTCTGCTGTTTCTGCTAAGTTGTCATAGTATTGACGTTTATCTTGAGGGCATGATTCTTTCACTTCTTTGTCTTTTTGTGCATAATTACTTAAAACTTGTTCTTTTAGCCTTTGTGATTTGGTGTTCAGTAATTTTTTCTTGATTTCTTTTCTTTGCTCTATCTTTTCCCATGTGGTCTTGCTTATCCATTCCTCTTTTCTCCGTTTCCGATATCCCAGTACATCTTTTGCTGTTTCCTGTAGTGTTTTATTGAACTCTAGTATGGACATTTCCGCTTCGTCTTGTACGACACTGAAGCGGTTCTTAAGTACTATTGAGAATTCATTCCTTGTTTACTGGTCTTTTAGTTTTCCTGTATCAAAATGTATCTTTCTGTGTTCTCCGATTTTGGCTTTCTTTAATTTTAGTTTTATTTTTGCTACCAGAATTTTGTGATCACTTCCAACATCTGCTCCTTTCCTTGCTCGCACAGCTTCGTGAATCTTGAGTTGAACCGTGCATATAATAATCTCTCATTTATAGGGGTCCATTTCAGCAATGCTCTTGCTGCTTCTTTTGTTATAATCAATGCTACTCATCCTTCATGAAGTAGATAGAGGTGTATGGTGCAGTTTTACAGACTGCTTTTAAAGTTCCATTTCCAAGACGCGTCCCAACCTTCATCATCCCAATACACCTCCGATGATGACCCTTTCTCTCGCTTCTCCAAACAACCATCCACCTGGACACCTTCAGCAGGAGCGTCTCGTGCCTTGGACCTCTACATTGATCACACTCTTCACGAAATCCGCAAGCTTCGCCTTCCCCGTGTACGACACTCGAACCTGACCCCCGGGGAGCAACGCGCACTTTCTCAACTTCAGCGCAGGCGAGATATCGTGATCAAGAGTGCAGACAAGGGCGGAGCTATCGTTTGTTGGAAGAAAGAATTGTACATCCAGGAGGCCATGGGCCAGCTGAGCAACACTAAATTTTATGCCTCTCGCCCTCAAGATCCGACTCTGGCCAACAACCACCATGTTCGAGACACGATCAACGAACTCATCCACAAGACCAAGTCCGGTCTTTCTCCCTCGGCTACACATCTTCACATCCGCGACAGCTGCTTAGGGAAACCATCTTTTTATCTACTCCATAAGATTCACAAACCAGGAAACACAGGAAGGCCCATAGTGTCTGCTTGTTCCTGCCCTACAGAACAAATCTCTGATTTTCTTGACAGCATCTTTCAACCTCTGGTCACTAGTCTGCCCACTTATCTCAAGGACACCAATCATGCTCTCATTACTTTTGAGACCCTTACACTCCTGCCTGGTCACACCTACCGTATCTTCACCCTTGATGTAGTATCCCTATACACATCCATCCCACATGACCAGGGACTTCAGGCCGTCAAGTTCTTTCTGAACAAAAGACGCAATCCCTCTGTTCCTACTTCTACTATTATGCGCCTTACACAAATTGTCCTCCAACTCAGTTCTTTTGAATTCAATGGCCTTTACTTTGACCAGATTGGTGGTGTAGCCATGGGTACCAAGATGGGCCCCAGCTACGCGTGTCTGTTCATGGGCCACTTCGAACACAAGATTCTGAGAGCCTTTAGAGGCCCTTTTCCCGCCTTCTATAGACGCTACATAGACGATGGCATTGGGATCACATCAATGCCAGAGGAAGACCTTGACAACTTTATCAGTTTTGTTAAAGAATACAATCCTGTCATTTCTTTCACCTCCCATATCTCTGCTACTTCCGCTAACTTTCTTGACATTGCCGTCACTATCGGCCCCTCCGGGCTTACTACTTCTATCTACTATAAACCTACAGACTCTCACAGCTACCTCCTGTACTCTTCCTCCCATCCCAGATCGTGTAAGGACTCTATTCCTTTTTCCCAGCTTCTTAGGTTGCGACGTTTGTGTAAGGAGGATTTGGATTTCCAGGATCAAGGCCACAAATTACTAGATTTCTTCCGTCAACGCGGCTATCCAGACCACGTTCTCTCGTCGTCTTGGATCCGCATTAGCCACATATCTCGGCAACAAGCCCTCACCCCTAAACCGCATTGTTGCTCGGACAGGGTGAAACTAGTACTCACTTACCACCCTCATAGCTTGGCAGTTAAAAACATACTGTTTCGCCATCTCCACCTCCTCCAGACCGAGCCTGAGACACATGAACTTTTTGGGGAACCCCCATTGGTGGCTTACAGACGTGACAAAAACCTCAGGGACCTTTTAATTCGTAGTCATCTTAAGACAGATGACACTTTTTATGGTACCAGACGTTGTGGACGCCGTAGATGCAACACTTGTCCATTTGTTGTCGAGGCCAGCCAGATCTCTTTCCCTAAATCCACGTTGTCGGTACAGGAGGGCTTCACCTGTACTTCACGAAATGTCATTTATGTTATCATGTGCAAACGTTGCGGTTTGAAGTACATAGGGGAAACTGGCTTACGGTTAGGAGATCGATTTCGCCAGCATCTCAATGATATTTCTAAGAGGGCCTGGACACCTGTGGCCAAACATTTTTGCCTTGGTAACCACAGGGGCAAACAGGACATTTCGGTTAGTGCGATCCGCTCTTGTTCCGCAGATGTACGATCTCGGAGGGTCTTAGAACAGCGCCTTATTTTCCAGACTGGCTGTCTCCACCCAGCTGGAATTAACAATGTCTTCAGCTTTCTGTAACTTCTTTCTTTTTCCACTGGCCCTTTTTATACTCTAATTTCTTTCTCTATGTTACCCCTCACTACCACCATCCTATTTCCTTCTCTGCCAACATATTGGTCTTCTCCCATTCACCAGTTTTACATTTCCTCCCTGTAGGTGTTTAAGTTCTTCATTCATTATCTCTCGCGTCCTCTTTTCTCTCCCCTTCCCCCCCCCCCCCCCCCCCCCCCCCCCCCACCCGACACCTCTAGCGGCTATCATGTTTCTATTGCCTTCCTCTCTCTCCGCTTCTTCGCTATGATTGGCTATATCGGGAATCTTTTGTCTGTAGGCAACGTTTTTTTTTTCTTTCTCCTCCTTCTTCCACACACATTTAAGCTTTGCTGAGAGCAAGACGCTTCAGATAAGTTATATATGTTTGTATTTTGTTTTTGCATGTATCCTCGAATAAGGCTCACGCCGAAATATCGGATGTTGTATGTTTTTCATTTATACATTCTCATACTTTATATTCGTTTTTTTCTCACCTTGCTCACTTCCTCCCTCACTTTGTAAAACTGCACCATACACCTCTATCTACCTTATTTATATTAACCAGTTTTACTGCAGTCGCCATCCCTTTTATCTCCTTCATGAAGATCTTCTTTACCTGACCATATTATTGTATCTTCTGTGTACTGTGTTGTTAATTTCCTTCTGCCTTTTCCTGTCCATCTTGCTTCTTGTATTCCTAGTATGTCTAGTTTGTATCTCTGCATTTCCTTGATGGTTTGTGCTAGTTTTCCAGTATGGTTAAGTGTTCTTACATTCCAGCTGCCTATTTACATCTTGTGTTTAGGTTCCATAAGGTCTGCAGTCGGTCTGGGGACTTCCAGTGGCTGGCTTTTATCCACAACCTTCATGGGCTCAGTTTCCTGATAAGCATTTCTCCTTCCACCTGCATATGTTTTTCCCTTGCTTCCGTTTTTGTAGCAGTCTGTTAGTTTTTTACCAGATAGGGTTGCTCCCCCTATGCTGAACACTCCTTAGTCGCCTTTTACGATCATGCGTGGTAGGGTACAGTGGTCCTATTCTTTGCAGATCCCGGGTACCACACGGGGGGAGTTAGACCTAGCAGTCAGTAAACTGAAACCAAGGAAATCACCAGGACCAGATGAAGTGTCCGATGAAAGGATCAAGAACCTAGGAATAGCAGCAATGGGAAAGCTGGAGAACAGGTTATTTACCTCAAATCTGGAAGGAAGCAAACATGGTACCACTGCTAAAGCCAGGGAAAAATAGAGATACGGCCTCCAACACCAGGCCAATCAGTCTCACTAGCTGCCTATGCAAAACGATGGCATGCATAATTGACCTGAGGCTAAAATGGTACCTAGAAAGTGAAAACCTTCTTTCCACAACAAGCAGGATTTAGGCAGTACTACAGTATAGAAGATCAAGTTACCTATCTCTCTCAAGAGATTGAGGATGCATTCCAAGAGAAAAACCTTGTACTAGCAGCGTGGATAGACCTGAAGGAAGCCTTTACTAAAGTATGGAAAAAAGGTCTGCTGTGGAAATTAAGAAACTGCAATATGAATGGAAGACTGTACAACTGGATAAAGTCCTATTTACACAATAGAAGAGCTAGAGTAGTAATGGATGGACACAAAAGCCAGAAAGTACTTGTGCGACACGGTGTACCATTAAACAGGATTTCTCCTTACTAAAATGGGTTCCTACTGGATTGATTGATTACATGTGGAGTACAGTTTATCTTAGAAATCTCTTCTTCTTGTTGCTGGTGTTAACAATCACCTAGTTTTCTGTATTATACATCAAGAAAACACAACAAGACACCCAGGTTTCCAACTCCACAGAATAATACAAATACAACAACTCAACGTAACCTGACCGTCTTTCAACCAACAAATCGGTCAACAATAAGGACTCCAACAAAACCCATCCTCAGACTACACACATTTATTAACTGACAAGAAATGAGGGTGACAATCGTGAAGATGTATACGTAGCCATCAGGCTAAACAAGAATTTACATTTAGCAGTGCCCGGCGTGAGAAGACTCTACGCCATATGGGCAAGAAAAACATTTCAATGATCTATACACAAAGAATCATACTTACAATCTTACTAAGAACCTCAGCCCACACAGGGAAAATAATACAAATTAAAAAAAAGAAACTAACTCTAACAACAAGTCTCTCTTTCTCTCTCTCTCTCTCTCTCTCTCTCTCTCTCTCTCTACCACATTTCTAGAGACAATCACACAGCTCGACAAAAACACGTCCACACAGTTCCACGTTCAAACCTAGACTCTCCACGACGTGCTTTGCACACGGACACCTAACTACATGCCTTGCACACGGACGTTTCTAACGACGTGCTTTGCACACGTACTTTTCTAACGACGTGCGTTGCACACGGACATGAGTTGTGGTCTACGAGAACACAACTACTAACAATACACAAATACTCTCTGTACAGAATTGCTATTCTGTTACAGAATATCTCCCCACCCCCTAAAGGGAGATATTTGGCCATCAAATATCTGCACACACACAAAAATTGCGAACTTGCACAGAAAACTCTCACGAACTGTGAGCGATAACAATGAATTTAAAGCTGAATATTCAGCTACCAAAAAAAATTTCATGCACGCACAATGTGTACAAAATAAGTACGTTAAACCTTTGTGGTGCAAACAGAATATACATATTAACAACTTTGCAAATAATGAGTGCTATGAACGACACCATCTATTTCTACTACCATAGAAATAGGATAGAAGCAAAGGATGAACTCCTTTTTCGAAGAACACTACCCAACTATTGTCTATTGTGCTTTTCGTTAGAAAACCATATAGATTTCAATTTATACAGTAGAAGGAAGAGCAGTTAATATGTTGATCACAACACGTTCTATGAACTGCTTCCTGTCATCTAAGTGCAATAGTGTAAACTTTTTCAGAAGTGCTTGATGGAGATCTTTCATCGTGAACGTTTCTAAGTCCACGGCATCCATTATCTGCCCTATTGCCACAACGAGCTTACGATCGGAGACGTACAACTGATCAACGTCCGTATCGCAGTCGGCACTAGATGAGGTCTCCTCAGGAAAATAATCTTCACTGTGAGGACAGTGTGCCTTTTGAGACTGATGGCAGATATCGGCTCTCCTCCGTTTCTTCCGCCTATGCCGAGGTCGCAAGTCATCCACCGACATAGGAACTGCTGAGGCGGAAGCATCCACCTCCATATGGTGGTCGGAGGGGGGAACGCTGGGGACCACACGTTGCAGGGGTTCCCTCCGGTACCATGGTGGGAGCCTGGGAACTAAACGAGGAGGCGGCGGAAGAGAAAGTCTCGGTCCAATGGGACGTGGCAAGTAAGATCTACAACGGTCCTGCTGATACCGCCGCTGAAAGGTCCCACCAGGCAACGATACATTAATGGCGACGTCCTGAACCATAGGACACACGGTATTAGTCGCCCGCTCTACTCTCTCTTTCTGCTGACAGGGACACGGCAAGTCAGTCTGCACAGAGCAATCTACCACAAGTTGGGGCTCTGCCGGTGAATAGGCCCCCACAACGCTCACCGACTTTACGACATATGCCCCAGGTCCCTGTGACTGAGGGACGTCCCCATCAAGATCGTGAACTGGTACTGGTAGAGAAGTGGCACGATCGAAACTTGCCAACGTTGTCTCCCGCGCACCTGGATGAAAGAACATCTGAAGGTCCATGGTGCGGAGGTTAGCAAACCACCTCTGCAACTTGACGTCTGACATCTCCTGTTTGCTGATAAATGCGTCCACCAAGGGTCTATGGTCAGTCTTCACAGAGAAATGTCTATTCGCCAGAAAATATCTCAACTTCTGCGTGGCGTAATTGACAGCATACGCTTCTCTCTCGAAAGTAGACCACTTAGTCTGCGAGCGCGACAGCTTCTGCGAAAGAAAATATAAGGGCTCTTCAACTGAGAGTCCATCAGAAGAGGAGGCTGTCTGCACCAAACAGGCTCCAACCGTAACATTGGAAGCATCTGTATACAATGTAAGTGGCTTATGCAAGTCAGGATGCGAGAGAAGCGGTACCTTCGCTAGGCGATCCTTCAAAGACTCGAACGCCATTTGACAGACTGGAGACCATTTGAACCAATGACCCTTCTTGGTGAGGTCGACTATGGGAACCACAATCTCCAAAAAGTGGGGAATGAAACGTCGATAGTAACTGCACGTCCCTAAAAAAAGAGCGCACCTCCTTCACATTAAAAGGAGACGGCATTTCGGCAATGGCTCGGACCTTCTCAGGATCAGGAGATATGCCTGACTGGCTGATGATGTACCCGAGATACTTTGTCTCAGAGGCCGCAAAGTGACATTTGGATGGCTTTAGCTTGACCTTGTGCTCGCGCAATCGGTTGAATACCGCCTGAAGATCGCGAACATGGTCTTCGATCGTTCCATCGGTGAACACCAGTATATCGTCAATATAGGCTTGTGCAAAGTTGCCTAAGCCCTGTAATACTGTGTCCATGAGTGCGACAAAGGTAGATGGTGCCCCTTTTAAACCAAAGCTCATGCAATTAAAACAGAAAGAACCCAGATGACAGCTAAAAGCTGACTTCTGCTGAGCGTCCTTGGACAAGGGAATACACAAAAAGCCACAACGAGCATCCAAAGTGCTGAAAAATTTGGCTTTGCCTATCGTGCTCAGGATGTCCTCAATGCGGGGCAATGGATATGACAATGAACGTGTCACCGCATTGAGTGCACGGTAGTCGCAGCAGAAACGATGGGTACCATCTTTCTTAGTCACCAAGACAACTGGTGATGACCACTCTGAGATCGTGCGAGAAATTATTCCGTCACGCAACATATTCTCGACGGCCTTCTCTATCACCTCTCTACTCGCCAATGGAGTGCGGTAGGGTTTCCTGGAGATTGGCGGATGATCGCCTGTATCAATCTCCATCTGCAATGTCGAGGTATGCGATATCTCGGAATCAGTCAAGGCAAAGACATCCTTGTTCTGTGTCAACAACCTGGATATTATGTCCTTGTGCACTTCAGGGCACTGAACCTGTCGAACGATAGTCTCAGAGCGACTGTCAGGTGTTGTCTCCTCAGTACCAGAAGCGTGCTGGATAGAGTCAACTGACTCCGTGAATGGTGTCAATTTTCCTAAAACACATCCACGTCTGAGCTCGATGTGTTTACTAGAATGATTAATTACTGTCAACACGGGATAGCGATTAGTGTGGAGCTCACATACTGAGTCTACCAGCTCTATCTCCGGCTGGGACAGTAAGAATGGTGTCTCAGTACCCTGAACCATATAAGAATTGCCAGATGGAAAATATGGTTGGGCTTTCAGTTTAAGAGGAATAAGATTGACGGAACGTGGAGAAAGAAGAGAAGAACACTGGACACGAAGAATAGAAGCAATGTGTGCATCTAATTCTAAAGGAATCATCTTGTTATGTATGTTTAGTGTATTAGAACTGTAATCTATGACAGCACCGGAACGAGACAAAAAATCACGCCCCAGAATGGCGGAACGGTTCATGTTGCGAACCACATAAAAGCAATGAGAAACAGGGACTCCAGCAATAGAGGTAGGTAAGTAAACTCTGCCAAGTACTCTCATGGAAGCTGCAGTAACAGTCTGCAGAGTCATTCTAGCGGGCAAGAGCTTAGGAGCAGAACGTAAGGATCTGTATACAGAATCCTTGATCAGACAGACACTAGCTCCTGTGTCTAACAATGCTCTAACTCTACAGGGACCAATAGAAACAAGGACAGAAGTAGGAGTTGAGGGATTCGCAGCCACCGAGCGTAGTGGTGTAGCATGCGAAAATGAGACTGAGTGTTTGGCAGATCTAGATGGTGTAAAGATACGGTCGGACACATGGGAGCTATTCATGCGCCGACTTGTCAGTTTAAATTTACACGATCCTTCCTTACACTCTGCCTACAAAATCGGGCTATGTGACCTCTCCTTCCACAGTTATAACAAGATCTAGTTTCTTGTGGTAGTGTACTCGCAGGTTTAGCCTTCCTGGTATTCGATCTCTGGTGGTCTATCCTACCCGCTTCGAAGTGTGAAGACGTCCGTCGAGAATTCTCCTGATGAGAGACTAACTGTACTCTCTGCGAATCTACACAAGGAGACTCTCTGTGTGTCGTCACCTCACCGGACGGTCGAGAACCTGCAATGAAAGCTTGTCGGAAACTACAACTAAAATTCACCGACTTCATGAGGTCATTTTCTTGTAAGGCTAAGTCCACCGCCTGTGAAAACAGAACAGGTTTATCTCTTAATAATTTTGATTTCAATGCGCGAGAAAGTAGTGGATCTACAAACGACTGCACCATTTGCCTCTGCGCCAGTGGAGTTACCCATTCCGCCTCAGAGTAAGCAACTCTGGCTGCCTCACTGATGCGATCAGCCAGCGCTTGAATGGGCTCTCCAGGAGACTGTCGAGTAGAGGCTAGCGTATGCCAGGCCTCCTGATGAGTCTGCAGCACCCCATATCGTGCTACTAAAACAGATACGAACTCCTCCCATGTCTCTTGAATCTGGAGTCGCTGTTTAACGAACTCTGCCAGGGAACCTGTGGTGCGTAAATACACCAGGTTCTTCTTACTGGGCACATCAGCATTCCGAATGTCCATAATCTTAGTAATCTCATCCAGCCATGGTTTCAATTTGGCTGGATCCCCGTCGAACTTAGCTACAGCTGACATGACGTGGGAAAACCTCAAGTCATTGCTGACTTGGGACAAGGTATCTTGCAATAAACCCAGCAAATTGGGTGTGGATGGAGCTGAGGCCATCGTGCGTCTATCCGTAGTGCACCCCACTTATTGTTAGCATATACCACTGGAATCAATACAATGCCAGCATATACAGCAATGTTGACAAGTTTCAAAACAATGGCATATCAATTATTCATGTCATGTACGAATGCCATCCAACTAATAAACATAGAAAAGAAATTCAATTAAATACCATACCACACACTAACTAACTAACTACAATGAAGTCCTAATTTAAAGGAAAAGCCACAAGAAGTCTATGCACTGTTCCAAATATCACCACTAATTAAGTGTTCAAGAAAGTCCCGCTAATAACACAGGAGAAGAATGTCCTACAATGCCTATTCCAAATATAGGTGAATCTACAATGTCTGAAATCCTACACCACACATAAAGAGCACAATCCAAACTGTCCATGTATCAATGTCCACTCCTGTCTATCTGCCGAAATTGTGGAAAACAGTTAATTTTGTCAACATGTTACCTCCCCTGTCCGGATGGAGCTGGTTGAGAAGTAAATGTCGCTTGGAACAAACCGCTCTATGTCCTCACCGGATAGTAGTTCAGGTTCAGTCTCACTGGACTTGATTGCAGGCACAGGTAAGCGTCAGTAGCTGCACTGCCTAGGACCCAGGACTAGATGTGACACAAGCTTTCGGGTAGGCTGGACATCATCGCCGCTTTGAATAACTTCTACGATAACTGTCTCTGACACTAACAAAAATACTATTCCCTAACCAAAAACCTGAAAACCACTGACGAAACATACTAGTAACACACAACTGAGGGCTAGAAAAAAAACGTGCAGGCGCTGTTCAACGTGTAAACAAACACACTGGACGTGACGAGTGGCCTGATACGGCACCACTGAAACACTATTCTCCTTACAAGGATACCACTGAAATGGTATGACTACTGGATTGATTGAACATTCTTGTGGAGTACAGTTTCAACTTATAAGTTTCTTCTTGTTGCTGGTGTTCTAACCATCACCTAATTTTCTGTACTATACACTAAGAAAATACAACAAGACACCCAGGCTTTCAACTCCACAAAAATAGTACAAATACAACGACTTAAACATAACTTGGCAGTCTTCCGACCAAAACAAACTGGTCAACAATGAGAATTCCCACAAAGCCAATTGGTGTAGTTTATAGTCGGACAACACACATTTATTAATGGACCAAAATGAGGGATGAAATCATGATGATGGGAATGTAGCCATCAGGCTGAACAGAAATTCACAGTAACAAATGCCCGGCGTGAGATGACCTCTACGCCACATGGGCAAAGAAAACCTTACAATGATTTATACATACCAAAAAATCATACTTACAAGCTTACCCAAAGACTGCAACTCACACAGGGAAAATAAACTAAACTAATTCTAACAACAACAATGCTCTCTCTATCACATTTCTCGAGACAATCACACCGTTCCACAAAGCACGTCCATCCAGTTACACATTCACACCAAGACTCTCTAACGACCGGCTTTTTGCACACCGACCTTTTTAACGACGTAATTTGCACACGTACTTTCCTAACGACATGAGTTGTGGTCTACGCAAACACAATTATTAGCACTACACAAATAATCTCTGAACAGAATTGCTATTCTGTTACATATTGCGCGCTCCCTTATTTTTAGCTTTATTCAGGGACTCAAAAGAGTGTCCCCGTAAACTGCTCCCGAACCGACACGAAACTATGTCCCAGTAACTTCACCACATCAGCTGCAAAGACACCAGCTCGTAGTTCCAGGGAGACAAGAACAAGAATCAGCGACATTTAGTGACTTGGCACCACAGTGTGAGAAACTCTGTCCTAGATTTAGTGACTTGGCACTACAGTGTGAGAAACTCTGTCCTAGATTTAGTGACTTGGCACCACAGTGTGAGAAACTCTGCCCTAGATTTAGTGACTTGGCACCACAGTGTGAGAAACTCTGTCCTAGATGTAGTGAACTGGTACCACAGTCTGAGAAACTGTGCTCTTGATTTAGTGACTGGTACCATAGTCTGAGAAACTCTGCTGTAGATTTAGTAACACAATAATTCTTGTATGAGTATATAACTATACATGGAGTCACTGCAATAAAGCTGTAATATCAGAGTGTATCAAGCAGGAAAAAAGTAGGAACAGCTTTATTACTGAACCAGTACACAGTTCTAAATGAGTGAATAAATGAATGAATAATCTTTATTTTTAAAGGGTAAAGAATTGGGCACGCAGGCCCGTCTTACATTCTGCTCTTTATCACTCCATCTTTCATTCTTCCCACACAGTCGATTTAATACAAGTTTACAAATTACATTAGGAAAAAAAACTTATCAAAAGAGTGTAAGATTAAACTAGTACATTCAAAGTAAAAGAGAAGAAGTAATTAACCTAATAAAGGAGCACTCACACACACATACACGCGCGCACACAGACATAATCAAAAATACATTATCAGAACAGATCATCTAACATATGGTTTTAACAAACATTAAAATAATTTCTAATAATATCTAACAAGTTACTATTTGAACTATGTCATTTTAGTACTTGATGGTTGGCGAGTCATGGGTTGAGAGAGTGCTGGTAATTCTATGGGAGCATATAATTACAACCAAGTAAATAATGAAACAGGTTTGAGTTAAAGGATGAAGTATTACTAATGGATTTTAAATGGTAGGGGAGGGTTTCCATAGTTGTACTGCAGAGTATGCACGACTTTTCTTGTACAGATCAATCCTAGATTTGGGAAGAAGACAGTTTTTTTTTAAACGCTGGCTAAGTTTAGTGTTATACGTAAACAATGACCACAAGTAAAGCGGAGCATTGTGCGACAGAATTCTGTGAACAAACTTAACTTTGTTAAAAATGACTTTATATTTGAGAACGTTTCGGCGTGAGCCTTAATCAGACACAAACACAAATGATGAAGAAATAGAGAGAGGAGATGAAGAATAAATTCACATGAGTACTATGTTATAAATAATCCATTAAAATAAATAGAGCACTTAGCTGTAGCTTGTAAGAAGCTGTGGCTTGTCCGACATTGTGTGTCAGAAATGCGCATGGTGGAGTGGAGAGGATTCAAATAGAAGCTTGGTATATGTGATAGGTGGGTCGATACAGAGCGTGGTGAGTGGGGAAACCGTGGAGGTGGAGAGAGTGATCATTTTCGTTTCCCAGACTACAGGGCAGGTTAAGACAGCGGGGGCGGTTACATTCTCTAGTGAAACATATGCAAGGTTCCGCTTCAAGTGTCAATGGACAATAGGATGTCCTTAAGATATGGTTGTTGTTTGTATGCTAATAGGGGTGGATCAGAGAAAATGTCGAGAGTGTCGGGGTCGAGTTGGATTAGTGGCAGATGACGATAAAGAATTTTCTTAACCATCTGACCATGCTGGTGGAAAGGCAGTACTAACTTAACTCTGTCAGATGGGGTAACAGGTTTTTGTCTGAATGATTCTTTGCTGCTCCCTAGTTGGATGCGGTTGAATGTTTTCCGAATGGCATTTTCTTGGTAGTGGCGATGACTGAAAAATTCTAATAATTTGTTGGACTGATCTATAAAGTCCAAATTATCCTGACATATGCGGCGAAGACGGAGGAGTTGGGAGTATGGGATGGAGTTCTTACAGGCTTCAGGATGGGAGGAGGTGTAAAGCAAATATATGTGGCTGTCGGTGGGCTTGTAAAATACAGAGGTGACAAGCCTGTTTGTGCCAATTGATCTTTTGATGTAAAAAAAGTTGACAGACTTGTCAGAAATGTCATAAGGGAATTTTATGTTGTTATTATTAAGTGAGTTGGTGATTTCAATACATTTTTTTAGCTCTTCCTGTGGCATTCTGGTGCTCCAATGCCATCATCGATGTACCTTTTATAGAATTCTGGACGTCTTCCAGTGTAGGTTTCCCATAATTTGACTTCCAGAAAGTCCATAAATAAACATGCATAACGGGGACCCATTTTCGTTCCCATTGCGACACAACTGATTTGTTCAAAGTAATCGCCGGCGAATTCAAAAGAATTTATCCTGAGTACTAGCTGTGTGACAGATAGATCTAATTTTAACACTGGGGAAGAGTGTGAGACAGAGGTGAGTACTAGTAATTGTGATGACGGACAAAATCCTGGCGGTGTTACCAAGGAAAACTCCTGCATCAAACTAAAAAGAAAAATAAGAGTAGGAACATGGAATGTAAGAAGTATGTATGAGGGAAAATATCAAGTAATAAGTGACGAGATGAAAAGAACGGGGATACACATTTTGGGAATTTTCGAACATCGATGGAAAGGATCATGACACTTTAAGAGCGAGAATGATAATATCTTTATATACTCTGGTGGAGAATTAGGAGGAAAGAATGGGGTGGATTTTTACTTGGATAAATCAACATCAAAAGCATTACTGGGCTACATTCCAGTAAGTGATAGAATCCTCACTATCAGACTTTAAGGGCATTCTTAGAAATGTAACAATCATCCAGATATATGCACCTACATCAGCAGCAGAAGAAGAGGAAGTAGAAAACTTTTATAACACACTGCAAACGACAATAGACCAGGTACGGAAAAATGTTAGTGTATTAATAATGGGTGATTTTAATGCAAAAATTGAAACAGAAAGAGCAGAAGACGAAGGACATGTTGTAGGGAAATTTAGCATAGGACATAGAAATGAGGCAGATGACAATCTAATGGCGTTTTGCATGGAAAATGAGTTAATGATCGCTAACACACTTTTTAAACAACATCCAAGAAGACTTTACACATGGACATCAGCTGATGGGAAAACCAGGAACCAAATAGATTACATTTTAGTGCAAAGAAGGTGGAGGTCAAGTATAACATCAGCAAAAACTTTACCAGGTGCTGATTGTGATACGGACCATGAGTTATTAATAGCAGACATGAAGATAAAGATAAAAAAAGACAGTTAGGAGATCAATACCACTCCGCTTTGATCTTACAAAAATACCACAACAATACGGTATAGAAGTGAAGAACCGTTTCGAAATCCTGATGGATGAACAAGAGGAGGTGACATCATGGCTAGGCAGGCCAGAGATATCTTAATAACAACAGCTAAAGACATGGTTCCAGTAAAGAAAACACAAAAGAATGAATGGATTACAGCAGGTACACAAGAACTGATAAAACAACTTAGAGAAATAAAGACGCAATGGAAAGTGACAAACAATAACAAAGAGAAATATAAAACTTTAACAAAAGAAGTACGAAGAAACATAAGAGGAGACAAAAAACAATACATACAAGATTGTTGTGAAAGAATAGAAGAACATCAGAAGTGTGGAAGAGATAGTGAAATGTTTAAAGAAATGAAGACATTGACGAGAAATGTCACACCTACGCTAAATATAATTTGTGATGAGATGGGGAATACCTTGACAGAGAAAGAGGAAATTCTAGAAAGATGGAAGGAATATTGCAAAGGAATGTATGAAACAACCGACTGTGGAAACAGAAATCAACTGTGTGAATTATTATTGGAGGAGAAAGAACCTGAACCGACAATAGAAGAGGTTTTGTGGGCAATAAAGAATCTGAAAAATGGTAAATCACCAGGATGTGATGAGATAACAGCTGAATTTATTAAAGCAGGAGGAAAGGAGTGTGCAACAATCTATCATGCACTGTGCAAAAAGATATGGCATTCAGGTATTTGGCCAAAAGAGTGGAAAAGAACTGTATTCATACCACTGCCAAAAAAAGGTTAAACTGAAATTATGCACAAACTACAGAACTGTTGCCCTGATTAGTCATGCCAGTAAAATTCTGTTAAAAATCATAATGGGTAGACTTCGTAAGAAAATAGAAGAAGAAGTCAATATGGTCCAAGCTGATTTCAGGCAAGGAAGAGGATCAAGAGATCATATATTCAATATAAGATTAATAATAGAGAAATGCAGATAGTTTAATGTGAATCTATATTTATCCTTTATAGACTACTCAAAGGCATTTGATTGTGTACAACACCATAAACTTTGGGAAATAATGGAAAAAATGGGATTTCCAACACATTTAATACAATTAACATCACTGCTGTATCTAGACCAACAAGCAGCAGTAAGAATAAATGGTGAAACAACAACTTGGTTTGACATAAAACAAGGGGTCCGTCAGAGGTGCATATTGTCACCCTACTTATTTAACTTGTATACTGAAAATATAATGAGGAATGTTAGAGAAGATGTAGACAAAGAATATTACGATGCCATAACAATTGTAGGTTATGAAATACCAAGATTAGATATGATGATGACACAGTATTGCGGTCCACAACACAAAAAGGAATGGAAAAACTAATTATGTCAGTCCGTAAGAACAGCGAAGAGCAGAACATCTATCTTAATGGAAGAAAACTAAATTGATGACAACTGACAAAACAAGCAAGCCAACTGAAATATATATCAATGAGGAAAAATTGGAAGAAGTGGAGAGTTTTGAATATCTTGGATCACTGCTAACTAATAATGGAGATACAATGAGGGAAATTAAAATTAAAAATCTGTTGCACTTCAGAAAGTAAAAAAAATAAAGAATCTGTGGAGAGGAGCAGACAGAACCACAAAAATAAGATTTTTAAGGGCATGCATGTTTCCCATCGCAACATATGCCTGTGAGACCTGGACACTTAACAAAACAGTTGAGAAACACATAAATGTCTTTGAATATAAATGCTACAGAAGAGTTCTCCAAATATCGTGGACACAAAAAAGAACAAATATATATACTACAAGAGCTTAATATTGAAGAAGGCTGGCTAGTAAAGAGGATTAAAGAGAGAAAACTTAAATATTTTGGACACATTAAACGTCATGATAATTTAGAGAAGACCATATTGGAAGGATACATAATGGGAAAAAGAAAAAGAGGAAGACCGAAACGAAGATGGCTGAAAGACATCGTTGACGATCTGGAAATGGATGCAGCAGCAGCAGGCCATCTTGCTCACAACCGAGAGGCCTACAGTAGTGCTGTTTGGGAGGCAAAGTTCCGCAAGGGACATGCAAAGGAATGAATGAATGAATGATAACCAAACATCTTCTATTACTGCTTCCACAGCTCTCCAAAGCTGATCCTTGTCATCAACAATTTTACCTGAAAGCTGCGCCCTAATTCGGACATAGACAAGAAAAAAAGAATCACGCTAGTGTGAAATGTTGCAGGCAGAGGGAACAATCAAGTTACTGCTTTTATTTTTAGATTTCTTGATGCTGCTCTGCGATAAGGTAAAAAATGTGTTGCTGTTGTTCTTGTTGCTTTTGTTGTTGCATTTGTTGTTGCTACTGTTGTTGCTGTTATTGCTAGTGTTGTTGTTGCTTTTACTGTTGTTGTTATTGTTGTTGCTGTTGCTGTTATTGTAGTCGTTGTTGCTTATGTTGTTGATACTATTGTTGCTGTTAATATTTCTGCTGTTGCTTTTGTTCTTGTTGTTGCTGTTGTTGTTGCTGTTAATGTTTTTGTTGTTGTTACTGTGGCTTTTGTTGCTGCTGCTGTTGTTGTTTCTGATGTTGTTGCTGATTTTGTTGTTGTTGTTGATGTTTTTGCTGCTGTTGATGTTGCTATTGTTGTTATTGCTGCTGGTGTTGTTGTTACTGTTATTGATACTGTTGCTGCGTTTGTTGTTGTTGTTGTTGCTGCTGCTGCTGTTGCTATTGTTGGTGTTGCTGCTGCTGCTTTGCTGTTGTTGTATTTCTTCTTCTGTTTCTTCATCTGTCAACTTGTCGGAGGTAAAGTTCGCCTCTGTTCCTCTCTATCCCTAACTTTCTCTCTTCTGTTGTTGACACCATTTTCTTTTACATCCTCTTCTATGTTGTCTTTCCATCTCTGTCTTGGTCTACACCTTGGGCTTGTTTCCCTCATCTCTTGTACATAGATCATTTTCTTTGCTGTTCTCTTCCATCCTTTCTACATGCCCCAGCCAGCGTAGTCTATTCAGTTTAAAGACATTTATAAGTCGTTGGGATTTAAATAAGCTGTTCAGTTCAGTGTTCTTTCTAGCTCTCCATTCTCCACTGTTGGTATCCTTTATGGGCCCAAAGATTCCTCTTAGGATCTTGTTTTCAAAGATCTACAATTGTTGTTCACCTTTCTTTGTTATACTCCACGTTTCAGATCCACACATGACGGCTGATCTGATTATAGTTTTGTAGATTGTTATTT
>CM019701.1:21510143-21531776 GCA_009760885.1 Achatina immaculata
AAAGATTTCACCAAGACATGACCACACAAAAAAAAAACAATTGAAGCCTGGTACCAAGGAGGATGGGATGCACACATGACGGCAGATTGTTGTTGAATCTTATGCAGGATTGTCCTGGCAGATCCCACTCTCGGAAGTCTTACAAAAGAAGTTTCTTGTGTGTCGAATTAGAGGAAAGTTTGAATCATAAACTTGTGGTTTTAGTAAGAAATAAGTAGATTTTCATGTAGTAAAATTTTCTTTTAATTTTTAATGTTTCCTTCATGCTTGAAAAATATTAATTTAAATACTACATTAAAATTTCTCAGTTGTTTCTGGAAAGGCATACAGTTTGACTTATACGGTGTCAGATGGAGCATAAAGCTAGCAAGCTTGATTCATGTGTTGTGACATCATGACACAGCATAAAAATCTAAAGCTGACATTTATGTTCTGCTTAGAGAGATGGGCTCCCCTTGTGTTAAATTCTGCCCTCAAACCATGACTAGCCCAGCAAGCAGGCGGTGGATCTCTTCACAGCTCGTAGACCACACAAGAAGAATAGACGGACTGATATAAACGAAAAACGACCCGGAAACGTTAAACTTCAAAGAGACATAAAAGCGATTCTTAAAGTATGTACTATCAACATATGTGGCATAAATGATAAAAAAGAGGAATTAGTGGAATGAATGAAAAGAAGAAAAATAAAGATCATGGGAGTTACACACACCAAACTCTGAGGTAAAGGCTGCAAACAAATACATCAGAATTATGTATTTCTATACTCAGAAGTGAATGACCAAGAAAAAAAAAACCGGGTGTCGGAATGATGATAGAACCAACTACCGCTGTCAAAATCTTGGAAACAAAATGTATATCAGAAAGAATTATAACTGTCCAAATAAGAAAATGAGGAGACCAAAACTTTTGTCCAGATATTTGCTCCTTGTAATGTACCAGATATGGAGGAAGAATGCGAGGAGTTCTTTGACAACCTCCATGATACACTAAACAACATAAGTAAAGAGGACAATGTTATAATCATGGGGGACTTCAACTAGTAGAGCTGATGTAACAGTCCACCTGTGTGCCTTCGTTGACCAGCAGTGGGTTAGAAATGTAAGTGGTAGCAGATTCCTAGAACTGTGTAGCCAGTATGACCTTTTTTTTATTACAACACACATTCTTTAAACACAGAGAGTCCCATATATATGCCTGGTACAAGTGGAATGATTTGACATCTCTCTGAACCTTAAGTGCCGAGGGCACATGGGGCTTCCGCAAGGGTTTTCCACAAATGCCTGTCCTTTGCCTTTTTTTCTGCTCTTGCCCAGGTGAGCCCTCTATTGCTCAACATCCTCTCTGTTGTTCTTCTCCATGTCTCTTTTGGTCTACCCTTACTTCTGTTCCCCTGTGGTGTCCATCTTAGTGTTATTTTTGGTAGTGAGTTATCAGTCATTCGGAGCACATGTCCCAACCATCGCCAGCGTCTTTCCTCAATAATTACTGTCAGTGGTTTCATCTGCATTTCTGCCAACAAGATGTTATTTCTTATGGTGTTTGGCCAAAATATTTTTCTAATTCTTCGTAATCATTTAGTCTGGAAAGAATTCAACTTGTTTTCTATTGTTTTGGTGATTTTCCAGCATTCACTTCTATAGAGTAGTACACTTGGAACATTACTTTTAAATATCCTGATTTTCGTCTTTACGCTTAGTTTTTTTTTATTTCCATAGAGTCTGCAGCATTACAAAAGCCTGGTTTGCTCTAGTAAGTCTGCTGTTGATGTCCTCTGTGCTGTCTCTGTTTTCTAATACTCTACTGCCAAGGTATACAAATTCATTGACCTCCTCCACTAACCTGCTATCTACTCTGAGTACATTTTTGTTGTTCACATTTTGCTTCATTAACTTTGTCTTTCCTACGTTGATCTTTAGTCCTATGTTGTTTGCATCCTGAGTTAGCTTGTTTATATTATCTTGCATTTCTGTGTGGCTGCTCGATAGTAGACAAATGTCGTCCGCGAAGTCAAGGTCCTCCAGCACAATGTCAAGGGTCCATTGTAATCCTCTGCGTTTGTCTGATGTTGCCTCCTTCATTAACCAGTCTACTGCCAAGATAAATAATGTTGGTGATAGTACACATCCCTACTTCACTCCTGTTTGTACCCTAAAACTGCTGGAGGTATGTTCTCCACAGATCACTTTGCACTGAAAACCCTCGTATAGGGCTTTGATTACATTCACTATCTTATGGGATAGGCCATGCCATCTTAGGATTTTCGACAGTGCATCTCTGTTGACACTGTCAAAGGCTTTCTTAAAATCTATAAACAATGCATATGTTGTGCTATGCCACTCATTTGCCTGTTCTAATATTTGTCTAAGTACAAATATGTGGTCTATGCATGATCTTCCTGTCCTAAATCCTGCCTACTCTCTCCGAAGTTTTCCCTCAAGTGCTGGTACAATTCTGTTGATGATTATTCTGCAAAATACTTTACTGGTGAGTGGCAGTAGGGTAATGCCTCTCCAGTTCCCGCAATCTCTGAGGTCACCCTTCTTTGGTAGTTTTACTATAAGACCAGTTTTCCATTCCTCTGGAGCTTTTTCTAGATCCCAAATTTGTTGTAGTATCCCTCAAAGTTGTTTTGGTGTTTCTGTTTCTTCTGCTTTCAACATCTCAGCAGTCACTTCATCTTTACCTGGTGCCCTGTCTAACTTTAGCTTCTTTATTGCCTCCTTTACTTCATTTATTGTTATTGGTCCGGTATTGATGTTTAGTTCCGTTTGTGGTTCAGGTATGTCTATTGTTTGTACTGCTTGTGTTCTGTTTAGTAGTGTGTTAAAGTGTTCCCTCCATCTTTCAATTTTTTCTCTTTCTCCACTGACCAGTTGTCCCTTATGTGTTCTTATTGCACTTTCACATCTTGTGTTGAAGTTACCTGTCATCTGCTTTGTGATTTTATATATGGTTTTCATGTCATTTGCATATGCTGCTTTCTCTGCTGTTTCTGCTAAGTTGTCATAGTATTGACGTTTATCTTGAGGGCATGATTCTTTCACTTCTTTGTCTTTTTGTGCATAATTACTTAAAACTTGTTCTTTTAGCCTTTGTGATTTGGTGTTCAGTAATTTTTTCTTGATTTCTTTTCTTTGCTCTATCTTTTCCCATGTGGTCTTGCTTATCCATTCCTCTTTTCTCCGTTTCCGATATCCCAGTACATCTTTTGCTGTTTCCTGTAGTGTTTTATTGAACTCTAGTATGGACATTTCCGCTTCGTCTTGTACGACACTGAAGCGGTTCTTAAGTACTATTGAGAATTCATTCCTTATTTACTGGTCTTTTAGTTTTCCTGTATCAAAATGTATCTTTCTGTGTTCTCCGATTTTGGCTTTCTTTAATTTTAGTTTTATTTTTGCTACCAGAAGGTTGTGATCACTTCCTACATCTGCTCCTTTCCTTGCTCGCACAGCTTCGTGAATCTTGAGTTGAACCGTGCATATAATAATCTCTCATTTATAGGGGTCCATTTCAGCAATGCTCTTGCTGCTTCTTTTGTTATAATCAATGCTACTCCTCCTTCATGAAGATCTTCTTTACCTGACCATATTATTGTATCTTCTGTGTACTGTGTTGTTAATTTCCTTCTGCCTTGTCCTGTCCATCTTGCTTCTTGTATTCCTAGTATGTCTAGTTTGTATCTCTGCATTTCCTTGATGGTTTGTGCTAGTTTTCCAGTATGGTTAAGTGTTCTTACATTCCAGCTGCCTATTTACATCTTGTGTTTAGGTTCCAGAAGGTCTGCAGTCGGTCTGGGGACTTTTATCCACAACCTTCATGGGCTCAGTTTCCTGATAAGCATTTCTCCTTCCACCTGCATATGTTTTTCCCTTGCTTCCGTTTTTGTAGCAGTCTGTTAGTTTTTTACCAGATAGGGTTCCTGGCCCTATGCTGAACACTCCTTAGTCGCTTTTTACGATCATGCGTGGTAGGGTACAGTGGTCCTATTCTTTGCAGATCCCGGGTACCACACGGGGGGAGTTAGACCTAGCAGTCAGTAAACTGAAACCAAGGAAATCACCAGGACCAGATGAAGTGTCCGATGAAAGGATCAAGAACCTAGGAATAGCAGCAATGGGAAAGCTGGAGAACAGGTAATTTACCTCAAATCTGGAAGGAAGCAAACATGGTACCACTGCTAAAGCCAGGGAAAAATAGACATACGGCCTCCAACACCAAGCCAATCAGTCTCACTAGCTGCCTATGCAAAACGACGGCATGCATAATTGACCTGAGGCTAAAATGGTACCTAGAAAGTGAAAACCTTCTTTCCACAACAAGCAGGATTTAGGCAGTACTACAGTACAGAAGATCAAATGACCTATCTCTCTCAAGAGATTGAGGATGCATTCCAAGAGAAAAACCTTGTACTAGCAGCGTGGATAGACCTGAAGGAAGCCTTTGATAAAGTATGGAAAAAAGGTCTGCTGTGGAAATTAAGAAACTGCAATATGAATGGAAGACTGTACAACTGGATAAAATCCTATTTACACAATAGAAGAGCTAGAGTAGTAATGGATGGACACAAAAGCCAGAAAGTACTTGTGCGACACGGTGTACCATTAAACAGGATTTCTCCTTACTAAAATGGGTTCCTACTGGATTGATTGATTACATGTGGAGTACAGTTTATCTTAGAAATATCTTCTTCTTGTTGCTGGTGTTAACAATCACCTAGTTTTCTGTATTATACATCAAGAAAACACAACAAGACACCCAGGTTTCCAACTCCACAGAATAATACAAATACAACAACTCAACGTAACTTGACCGTCTTTCAACCAACAAACCGGTCAACAATAAGGACTCCAACAAAACCCATCCTCAGACTACACACATTTATTAACTGACAAGAAATGAGGGTGACAATCGTGAAGATGTATACGTAGCCATCAGGCTAAACAAGAATTTACATTTAGCAGTGCCCGGCGTGAGAAGACTCTACGCCATATGGGCAAGAAAAACATTTCAATGATCTATACACAAAGAATCATACTTACAATCTTACTAAGAATCTCAGCCCACACAGGGAAAATAATACAAATAAAAAAAAAAAAAACTAACTCTAACAACAAGGCTCTCTCTCTCTCTCTCTCTGTCTCTCTCTCTCTCTCTACCACATTTCTAGAGACAATCACACAGCTCGACAAAAAAACGTCCACACAGTTCCACGTTCAAACCTAGACTCTCCACGACGTGCTTTGCACACGGACACCTAACTACATGCCTTGCACACGGACGTTTCTAACGACGTGCTTTGCACACGTACTTTTCTAACGACGTGCGTTGCACACGGACATGAGTTGTGGTCTACGAGAACACAACTACTAACAATACACAAATACTCTCTGTACAGAATTGCTATTCTGTTACAGAATATCTCCCCACCCCCTAAAGGGAGATATTTGGGCATCAAATATCTGCAAACAAACAAAAAAATTGCGAACTTGCACAGAAAACTCTCACGAACTGTGAGCGATAACAATGAATTTAAAGCTTAATATTCAGCTACCAAAAAAAAACTTCATGCACGCACAATGTGTACAAAATAAGTACGTTAAACCTTTGTGGTGCAAACAGAATATACATATTAACAACTTTGCAAATAATGAGTGCTATGAACGACACCATCTATTTCTACTGCCATAGAAATAGGATAGAAGCAAAGGATGAACTCCTTTTTCGAAGAACACTACCCAACTAGTGTCTATTGTGCTTTTCGTTAGAAAACCATATAGATTTCAATTTATACAGTAGAAGGAAGAGCAGTTAATATGTTGATCACAACACGTTCTATGAACTGCTTCCTGTCATCTAAGTGCAATAGTGTAAACTTTTTCAGAAGTGCTTGATGGAGATCTTTCATCGTGAACGTTTCTAAGTCCACGGCATCCATTATCTGCCCTATTGCCA
Organism: Achatina immaculata; assembly: GCA_009760885.1. Classification (NCBI taxonomy): domain Eukaryota; kingdom Metazoa; phylum Mollusca; class Gastropoda; order Stylommatophora; family Achatinidae; genus Lissachatina; species Lissachatina immaculata. The sequence goes on from CM019701.1 coordinate 21,516,102, forward strand.
CAACGAGCTTACGATCGGAGACGTACAACTGATCAACGTCCGTATCGCAGTCGGCACTAGATGAGGTCTCCTCAGGAAAATAATCTTCACTGTGAGGACAGTGTGCCTTTTGAGACTGATGGCAGATATCGGCTCACCTCCGTTTCTTCCGCCTATGCCGAGGTCGCAAGTCATCCACCGACATAGGAACTGCTGAGGCGGAAGCATCCACCTCCATATGGTGGTCGGAGGGGGGAACGCTGGGGACCACACGCTGCAGGGGTTCCCTCCGGTACCATGGTGGGAGCCTGGGAACTAAACGAGGAGGCGGCGGAAGAGAAAGTCTCGGTCCAATGGGACGTGGCAAGTAAGATCTACAACGGTCCTGCTGATACTGCCTCTGAAAGGTCCCACCAGGTAACGATACATTAATGGCGACGTCCTGAACCACAGGACACACGGTATTAGTCGCCCGCTCTACTCTCTCTTTCTGCTGACAGGGACACGGCAAGTCAGTCTGCACAGAGCAATCTACCACAAGTTGGGGCTCTGCCGGTGAATAGGCCCCCACAACGCTCACCGACTTTACGACATATGCCCCAGGTCCCTGTGACTGAGGGACGTCCCCATCAAGATCGTGAACTGGTACTGGTAGAGAAGTGGCACGATCGAAACTTGCCAACGTTGTCTCCCGCGCACCTGGACGAAAGAACATCTGAAGGTCCATGGTGCGGAGGTTAGCAAACCACCTCTGCAGCTTGACGTCTGACATCTCCTGTTTGCTGATAAATGCGTCCACCAAGGGTCTATGGTCAGTCTTCACAGAGAAGTGTCTATTCGCCAGAAAATATCTCAACTTCTGCGTGGCGTAATTGACAGCATACGCTTCTCTCTCGAAAGTAGACCACTTAGTCTGAGAGCGCGACAGCTTCTGCGAAAGAAAATATAAGGGCTCTTCAACTGAGAGTCCATCAGAAGAGGAGGCTGTCTGCACCAAACAGGCTCCAACCGCAACATTGGAAGCATCTGTATACAATGTAAGTGGCTTATGCAAGTCAGGATGCGAGAGAAGCGGTACCTTCGCTAGGCGATCCTTCAAAGACTCGAACGCCATTTGACAGACTGGAGACCATTTGAACCAATGACCCTTCTTGGTGAGGTCGACTATGGGAGCCACAATCTCCGAAAAGTGGGGAATGAAACGTCGATAGTAACTGCACGTCCCCAAAAAAGAGCGCGCCTCCTTCACATTCAAAGGAGACGGCATTTCGGCAATGGCTCGGACCTTCTCAGGATCAGGAGATATGCCTGACTGGCTGATGATGTACCCGAGATACTTTGTCTCAGAGGCCGCAAAGTGGCATTTTGATGGCTTTAGCTTGACCTTGTGCTCGCGCAATCGGTTGAATACCGCCTGAAGATCGCGAACATGGTCTTCGATCGTTCCATCGGTGAACACCAGTATATCGTCAATATAGGCTTGTGCAAAGTTGCCTAAGCCCTGTAATACTGTGTCCATGAGTGCGACAAAGGTAGATGGTGCCCCTTTTAAACCAAAGCTCATGTAATTAAAACAGAAAGAACCCAGATGACAGCTAAAAGCTGACTTCTGCTGAGCGTCCTTGGACAAGGGAATACACCAAAAGCCACAACGAGCATCCAAAGTGCTGAAAAATTTGGCTTTGCCTATCGTGCTCAGGATGTCCTCAATGCGGGGCAATGGATATGACAATGAACGTGTCACCGCATTGAGTGCACGGTAGTCGCAGCAGAAACGATGGGTACCATCTTTCTTAGTCACCAAGACAACTGGTGATGACCACTCTGAGATCGTGCGAGAAATTATTCCGTCACGCAACATATTCTCGACGGCCTTCTCTATCACCTCTCTACTCGCCAACGGAGTGCGGTAGGGTTTCCTGGAGATTGGCGGATGATCGCCTGTATCAATCTCCATCTGCAATGTCGAGGTATGCGATATCTCGGAATCAGTCAAGGCAAAGACATCCTTGTTCTGTGTCAACAACCTGGATATTATGTCCTTGTGCGCTTCATGCACTGAACCTGTCGAATGATAGTCTCAGAACGGCTGGGACAGTAAGAATGGTGTCTCAAGACCCTGAACCATATAAGAATCGCCAGATGGAAAATATGGTTGGGCTTTCAGTTTAAGAGGAATAAGATTGACAGAACGTGGAGAAAGAAGAGAAGAACGATGGACACGAAGAATAGAAGCAATGTGTGCATCTAACTCTAAAGGAATCTTCTTGTTATGTATGTTTAGTGTATTAGAATTGTAATCGATGACAGCACCGGAACGAGACAAAAAATCACGCCCCAGAATGGCGGAACGGTTCATGTTGCGAACCACATAAAAGCAATGAGAAACAGGGACTCCAGCAATAGAGATAGGTAAGTAAACTCTGCCAAGTACTCTCATGGAAGCTGCAGTAACAGTCTGCAGAGTAATTGTAGCGGGCAAGAGCTTAGGAGCAGAACGTAAAGATCTGTATACAGAATCCTTGATAAGACAGACACTAGCTCCTGTGTCTAACAATGCTCGAATTCGAAAAGTATCAATAGAAACAAGGACAGAAGTAGGAGTCGGGGGATTCGCAGCCACCGAGCGTAGTGGTGTCGCATGCGAAAATGAGACAGAGTGTTTGGCAGATCTAGATGGTGTAAAGATACGGTCAGACACATGGGAGCTAGTCATATGCTGACTTGTCAGTTTAAATGTACACGATCCTTTCTTACACTCTGCCGACAAAATCGGGCTATGTGACCTCTCCTTCCACAGTTATAACAAGACCTAGTTTCTTGTGGTAGTGTACTCGCAGGTTTAGCCTTCCTGGTATTCGATCTCTGGTGGTCTGTCCTACCCGCTTCGAAGTGTGAAGACGTCCGTTGAGAGTTCTCCTGATGAGAGACTAACTGTACTCTCTGCGAATCCACACAAGGAGACCCTCTGTGTGTCGTTACCTCACCGGACGGTCGAGAACCTGTAATGAAAGCCTGTCGGGAACTACAACTAAGGTTCACCGACTTCATGAGGTCATTTTCCTGTAAGGCCAAGTCCACCGCCTGTGAAAACAGAACAGGTTATCTCTTAATAATTTTGATTTCAATGCTCTAGAAAGTAGGGCATCCACAAACGACTGCACCATTTGCCTCTGCGCCAACGGAGTTACCCATTCCGCCTCAGAGTAAGCAACTCTAGCTGCCTCACTGATGCGATCAGCCAGCGCTCGAATGGGCTCTCCAGGAGACTGTCGAGTAGAGGCTAGCGTATGCCAGGCCTCCTGAGGAGTCTGTAGCACCCCATATCGTGCTAATAAAACAGATACGAACTCCTCCCATGTCTCTGGAATCTGGAGACGCTGTTTAACGAACTCTGCCAGGGAACCTGTGGTGCGTAAATACACCAGGTTCTTCTTACTGGGCACATCGGCATTCCGCATGTCCATAATCTTATTAATCTCATCCAGCCATGGTTTCAATTTTGCTGGATCCCCGTCGAACTTAGCTACAGCTGACATGACGTGGGAAAACCTCAAGTCATTGCTGACTTGGGACAAGGTATCTTGCAATAAACCCAGCAAATTGGGTGTGGATGGAGCTGAGGCCATCGTGCGTCTATCCATAGTGCACCCCACTTATTGTTAGCATATACCACTGGAATCAATACAATGCCAGCATATACAGCAATGTTGACAAGTTTCAAAACAATGGCATATCAATTATTCATGTCATGTACGAATGCCATCCAACTAATAAACATAGAAAAGAAATTCAATTAAATACCATACCACACACTAACTAACTAACTACAATGAAGTCCTAATTTAAAGGAAAAGCCACAAGAAGTCTATGCACTGTTCCAAATATCACCACTAATTAAGTGTTCAAGAAAGTCCCGCTAATAACACAGGAGAAGAATGTCCTACAATGCCTATTCCAAATATAGGTGAATCTACAATGTCTGAAATCCTACACCACACATAAAGAGCACAATCCAAACTGTCCATGCATCAATGTCCACTCCTGTCTATCTGCCGAAATTGTGGAAAACAGTTAATTTTGACAACATGTTACCTCCCTTGACTGGATGGAGCTGGTTGAGAAGTAAATGTCGCTTGGAACAAACCGCTCTGGGCTCTCACTGGATTTTAGTTCAGGTTCAGGCTCACGGGGTTTGCTTGCAGGCACAGGAAAACGTCAGTAGCTGCACTGCCTAGGACCCAGGACTAGATGTGACACACACTTTTGGGTAGGCCAGACATCATCGCCGCTTTGAATAACTTCTACGATAACTGTCTCTGACACTAACAAAAATACAATTCCCTAACCAAAACTTGAGAACCACTGACGAAACATACTATCAGCACACAACTGTGGCTAGAAATAAAAACGTGCAGGAACTGTTCAACGTGTAAACAAACACACTGGACGTGACGAGTGGCATGTCACGGCACCACTTAAACAGGATTTCTCCTTACTAAAATGGGTTCCTACTGGATTGATTGATTACATGTGGAGTACAGTTTATCTTAGAAATCTCTTCTTCTTGTTGCTGTATTATACATCAAGAAAACACAACAAGACACCCAGGTTTCCAACTCCACAGAATAATACAAATACAACAACTCAACGTAACTTGACCGTCTTTCAACCAACAAACCGGTCAACAATAAGGACTCCAACAAAACCCATCCTCAGACTACACACATTTATTAACTGACAAGAAATGAGGGTGACAATCGTGAAGATGTATACGTAGCCATCAGGCTAAACAAGAATTTACATTTAGCAGTGCCCGGCGTGAGAAGACTCTACGACATATGGGCAAGAAAAACATTTCAATGATCTATACACAAAGAATCATACTTACAATCTTACTAAGAACCTCAGCCCACACAGGGAAAATAATACAAATAAAAAAAAGAAACTAACTCTAACAACAAGGCTCTCTCTCTCTCTCTCTCTCTCTCTCTCTCTCTCTCTCCTCTCTCTCTCTCTCTCTCTCTCTCTACCACATTTCTAGAGACAATCACACAGCTCGACAAAAAAACGTCCACACAGTTCCACGTTCAAACCTAGACTCTCCACGACGTACTTTGCACACGGACACCTAACTAAGTGCCTTGCACACGGACGTTTCTAACGACGTGCTTTGCACACGTACTTTTCTAACGACGTGCGTTGCACACGGACATGAGTTGTGGTCTACGAGAACACAACTACTAACAATACACAAATACTCTCTGTACAGAATTGCTATTCTGTTACAACCACAAAGAGGAGTTCTTTCACCTATGCTATTCTTGGTACTCATTAATGACCTGGTCAAGGAACTTCCCTATGGAATCAAAGCAGCAATGTATGCAGATGATCTGGTCATGTGGTGTAAAGATGACTACGCGACAGTTGCTACACAGAGACTCCAGAGAGCAGCAGACATCTTGACATCATGGACAAACAAATGGTGTGTAAGTATAAACAGAGAAATCAAGTACCACACTGTTCACTCTCTCATCTAAACAGAAAGCAGGTAAGATCTTTGTAAATGAAAGATCTTTAAGGATGAACGACCAACCCACTTACTTAGAAGTGATTCTTGACTCAAAACTGCCTTGGAAGCAACACATCAGCAATGCAGAAGCAAACGCCAGAAGAAAACTAGCCATATTAAGAAAACTGAGTGGAACCACATGGAGAGCTAGTGAAAGAATATTCAAGAATGTATATCAGCAAAGCATTCTACCACATTTAGAATATGGCTCAACATCTTGGTGCACAGCATCAAACACTACGCTGCATAATCTAGACAAGGTACAAAATCAGTCACTATGGATTATCACAGGTGCCATGAGGTCCACACCAATAGTAGAAATGCAGAAAATAGTTGGTGTTCAAGCACTAAAAGAACATAGAGACACAAAGGTCATGACCTTGGGAGAGAAATTCCTCAGCTCTCTAAGCCATCCCCTGAAGGAGAGATTCAATAACTTGGCATTAGGATGGCTTAAAAGAGGCAGCTTCATTCATCAGGCCAAGCGTATGCGTAAGCTGATACCTGACCTTCCATCTGTGGTCGCTCCATTATCATCTATACCAGAGCATACACCATGGAAAGAAGCAGATTATACACAAATAACTATTCAGACTGAAGTGAATGGTGTACAGAATGGTGAGATGCAGAGCAGTCTTGTAAGATCAACAGTCACACTTAGTGTTCTAGATGACAAATATCCATGTGACACCTGGATATGTGTGTATACAGATGGATCTGCACACAATGCCATAAAGAATGGAGGGGCAGGAGCACATATTGAATATCCAAACAACACCACTGACAAGATTTCCATACCCACTGGAAAATACTGCAACAACTATGATGCAGAAGTTATTGCTGCAGTTGAAAAACTATCAGACTCCAGAATTGATACATGTCCCGTAGTAATTCTCACAGATGCAAGATCAGTACTGGAAGCTCTTTAGTGCAACTAACTACCAGATGTTAAGGATGCCTTGTTAAAATTGGTTTACAACATGGAGTCACTTTGCAGTGGATTCCCTCCCACTGTGGGATACCAGGCAATGAGAAAGCTGACCGTCTGGCCAAAGAGGGCACTGAAATGGAGCAACCAGACATATCAATCACTTATAATCAGAAGAAAAGCATGATTAAAAACCTACAGGAAGCCACAAACACCACCACATGATGACTATCACATGCTAAACAGAAAGGAACATGTCACCATTTTCCGTCTCTGAACAGGACACAGTCGACTCCGAAGTCATATGTATACAAAGTTTAAGGTTGGTACTACTAATCTTTGTATATGTGCCACAAACTATGAAACATATCCTTCAAAACTGCACCAACTACGAGACACTGAGAAGTAATTATTGGCCCCGTGAAAGCACCAAAAAAGATAAGCTCTACGGTTCCATACATGAATTAAAAAAAAAAAAAAACTATGAAATTTATCCAAGAGACAGGACTGCAGATATAGACAGACAGTGCGTACGAAGAAGAAGAAGAGAAGACCAGATCCCATCATTGTGGCAGGTGATTGCACCACGGGCTAACCTATGAAAACTTCACCTTCGTTTCATGCGCCATTATCCCAGGCATATGTTTCTCTCAAAGTTAGTTATGTAATATATTATGTCCTGTGCGTAGATGTTTATTTCTGATGTGTTCTGTTTCCTTGACAAATTTTTACTTTCTTTAATATTTGCATTTGTTGCTTGGAGATTTTTTTTCTGATTTCATAATTTATTAATTTATAACTCGCAGCTTTTCAGTTGTCTGTAACAGTAGTTTTCGCTCATTTGATACTCTTTTGTACACTAACTTTGATACTGTTTTGTACACGAACTTTGATACTGTTTTGTACATGAACTTTGATACTGTTTTGTACACGAACTTTGATACTGTTTTGTACACTAACTGTGATACTGTTTTGTACACTAACTTTGATACTGTTTTGTACACTAACTTTGATACTGTTTTGTACACTAACTTTGATACTGTTTTGTACACTAACTTTGATCGCTGCATAATCTAGACAAGGTACAAAATCAGTCACTATGGATTATCACAGGTGCCATGAGGTCCACACCAATAGTAGAAATGCAGAAAATAGTTGGTGTTCAAGCACTAAAAGAACATAGAGACACAAAGGTCATGACCTTGGGAGAGAAATTCCTCAGCTCTCTAAGCCATCCCCTGAAGGAGAGATTCAATAACTTGGCATTAGGATGGCTTAAAAGAGGCAGCTTCATTCATCAGGCCAAGCGTATGCGTAAGCTGATACCTGACCTTCCATCTGTGGTCGCTCCATTATCATCTATACCAGAGCATACACCATGGAAAGAAGCAGATTATACACAAATAACTATTCAGACTGAAGTGAAAGGTGTACAAATGGTGAGATGCAGAGCAGTCTTGTAAGATCAACAGTCACACTTAGTGTTCTAGATGACAAATATCCATGTGACACCTGGATATGTGTGTATACAGATGGATCTGCACACAATGCCATAAAGAATGGAGGGGCAGGAGCACATATTGAATATCCAAACAACACCACTGACAAGATTTCCATACCCACTGGAAAATACTGCAACAACTATGATGCAGAAGTTATTGCTGCAGTTGAAAAACTATCAGACTCCAGAATTGATACATGTCCCGTAGTAATTCTCACAGATGCAAGATCAGTACTGGAAGCTCTTTAGTGCAACTAACTACCAGATGTTAAGGATGCCTTGTTAAAATTGGCTTACAACATGGAGTCACTTTGCAGTGGATTCCCTCCCACTGTGGGATACCAGGCAATGAGAAAGCTGACCGTCTGGCCAAAGAGGGCACTGAAATGGAGCAACCAGACATATCAATCACTTATAATCAGAAGAAAAGCATGATTAAAAACCTACAGGAAGCCACAAACACCACCACATGATGACTATCACATGCTAAACAGAAAGGAACATGTCACCATTTTCCGTCTCTGAACAGGACACAGTCGACTCCGAAGTCATATGTATACAAAGTTTAAGGTTGGTACTACTAATCTTTGTATATGTGCCACAAACTATGAAACATATCCTTCAAAACTGCACCAACTACGAGACACTGAGAAGTAATTATTGGCCCCGTGAAACCACCAAAAAAGATAAGCTCTACGGTTCCATACATGAATTTTAAAAAAAAAAAACTATGAAATTTATCCAAGAGACAGGACTGCAGATATAGACAGACAGTGCGTACGAAGAAGAAGAAGAGAAGACCAGATCCCATCATTGTGGCAGGTGATTGCACCAGGGGCTAACCTATGAAAACTTCACCTTCGTTTCATGCGCCATTATCCCAGGCATATGTTTCTCTCAAAGTTAGTTATGTAATATATTATGTCCTGTGCGTAGATGTTTATTTCTGATGTGTTCTGTTTCCTTGACAAATTTTTACTTTCTTTAATATTTGCATTTGTTGCTTGGAGATTTTTTTTCTGATTTCATAATTTATTAATTTATAACTCGCAGCTTTTCAGTTGTCTGTAACAGTAGTTTTCGCTCATTTGATACTCTTTTGTACACTAACTTTGATACTGTTTTGTACACGAACTTTGATACTGTTTTGTACATGAACTTTGATACTGTTTTGTACACGAACTTTGATACTGTTTTGTACACTAACTGTGATACTGTTTTGTACACTAACTTTGATACTGTTTTGTACACTAACTTTGATACTGTTTTGTACACTAACTTTGATACTGTTTTGTACACTAACTTTGATCGCTGATCTAGAACCAGTGTCTGTGTAATCACGTGGTAAGTGAACTTTTATTTCTATCCATGTCAGAGTTCTGTGTGTTTAATCTAGTAGAATCCAGCCTTTCCCACACCCCCTCCCCACCCCCATCCTAGTCACTCGGCTTTAGACTCTGGGTTCTTTGAACTAGGGAAGTAAAGTCATTCAGACATGTATAACAAAGTTATGTTTGGCTATATAATGTTCTGGTGGTCTCTATCACTTACTGTCACTATCATTTTTCTTGATAACACTTTCGCTTGTCGATTGTCAGTTCATGTGAGTAAACCGTCACACTTGACAAGAAGATGAAATGATTGACATGCCCTGGTTCTGTAGCTGGTGTTCTACTACTTCCAGCTGACACTATCTTTTATCGGACGAATAGTCTGTAATGTTCTATAGACCGCCCACGTAACGGTTGGTGACAGTTAACAACATAAGTTCACCCATGAAACGCTAGGTGGCAATTAACAGCATAAGTTCACCCATGAAACGCTTGGTGGCAATTAACAGCATATGTTCACCCATGAAACGCTTGGTGGCAATTAACAGCATATGTTCACCCATGAAACGCTTGGTGGCAATTAACAGCATAAGTTAACCCATGAAACGCTTGGTGGCAATTAACAGCATAAGTTAACCCATGAAACGCTTGGTGGCAATTAACAGCATAAGTTAACCCATGAAACACTTGGTGGCAATTAACAGCATATGTTCACCCATGAAACGCTTGGTGGCAATTAACAGCATCAGATCACCCATGAAACGCTTGTTAGCAATTAACAGCATCAGATCACCCATGAAACGCTTGTTAGCAATTAACAGCATCAGATCACCCATGAAACGCTTGTTAGCAATTAACAACATCAGATCACCCATGAAACGCTTGTTAGCAATTAACAACATCAGATCACCCATGAAACGCTTGTTAGCAATTAACAGCATCAGATCACCCATGAAACGCTTGTTAGCAATTAACAACATCAGATCACCCATGAAACGCTTGTTAGCAATTAACAGCATCAGATCACCCATGAAACGCTTGGTGGCAATTAACAGCATCAGATCACCCATGAAACGCTTGGTGGCAATTAACAGCATCAGATCACCCATGAAACGCTTGGTGGCAATTAACAGCATCAGATCACCCATGAAACGCTTGTTAGCAATTAACAGCATCAGATCACCCATGAAACGCTTGTTAGCAATTAACAGCATCAGATCACCCATGAAACGCTTGTTAGCAATTAACAACATCAGATCACCCATGAAACGCTTGTTAGCAATTAACAACATCAGATCACCCATGAAACGCTTGTTAGCAATTAACAGCATCAGATCACCCATGAAACGCTTGTTAGCAATTAACAACATCAGATCACCCATGAAACGCTTGTTAGCAATTAACAGCATCAGATCACCCATGAAACGCTTGGTGGCAATTAACAGCATCAGATCACCCATGAAACGCTTGGTGGCAATTAACAGCATCAGATCACCCATGAAACGCTTGGTGGCAATTAACAGCATCAGATCACCCATGAAACGCTTGTTAACAATTAACAGCATCAGATCACCCATGAAACGCTTGGTAGCAATTAACAGCATCAGATCACCCATGAAACGCTTGTTAACAATTAACAGCATAAGTTCACGATGCATTCATGAACTACTGATTTTCTCTAACATACACAATTTGAAATGAAGTCCATGATGATCAGCTTTAGAATGACAATAGTTTATTCACATGTGGCTTCTCTGACGAGTAAACACACTTTCAAAGGATGAAGTAAAACATTAATTCATTACCTTAAGACACACCTAGATCACAACTATAAAATACATGAATTCGTTCTTAAGTTTCTTATTAATGTGTTGTCGCTATCCTTTTCTATCCTCAGCTGTAGTCTGTCATTCTGGATCCGACTTTTGTATAGTTATGATTAGTTGTAAGTCCCTAACCTTCTACGTCTCTTCCTTTCGAGGTCTCTCTGTCGAGTTTTCTCTCTAATCTCTATTGAGCTATATCCAGACTCCTGGTGGAGTCCTGTCACTATTGCTCTAGTAGAGTCCTGTCCGCTTCTGGTCTAGTGGGGTCAACTCCGCTTCTGGTCTAGTGGAGTCAACTCCGCTTCTGGTCTAGTGGAGTTATGTCCGCTTCTGGTCTAGTGGAGTCCTGTTCGCTTCTGGTCTAGTGGAGTTCTGTCCGCTTCTGGTCTAGTGGAGTCCTGTCCGCTTCTGGTCTAGTGGAGTCCTGTCCGCTTCTGGTCTAGTGGAGTCCTGTCACTATTGCTCTAGTAGAGTCCTGTCCGCTTCTGGTCTAGTGGGGTCAACTCCGCTTCTGGTCTAGTGGAGTCAACTCCGCTTCTGGTCTAGTGGAGTTATGTCCGCTTCTGGTCTAGTGGAGTCCTGTTCGCTTCTGGTCTAGTGGAGTTCTGTCCGCTTCTGGTCTAGTGGAGTCCTGTCCGCTTCTGGTCTAGTGGAGTCCTGTCCGCTTCTGGTCTAGTGGAGTTCTGTCCGCTTCTGGTCTAGTGGAGTCCTGTCTACTTCTAGTCTAGTGGAGATCTGTCCGCTTCTGGTCTAGTGGAGTCCTGTCTACTTCTAGTCTAGTGGAGTTCTGTCCGCTTCTGGTCTAGTGGAGTCCTGTCTACTTCTAGTCTAGTGGAGATCTGTCCGCTTCTGGTCTAATGGAGTCCTGTCCGCTTCTGGTCTAATGGAGTCCGCCTATCTTGTTCTTCTCAAAATTTTCTGATTTCGGCTGTCTCTCCTCAGCTAACATTTCCTCATTTATGTGTCCATGAAGTTATTCATTTATTCATTCGCTCGTCCAATCTAAGCCCCTCCCATTTGGTCATCTATTGGTCAGCTGGATTTTCTGTGTCCTGAATGGGCTTGGGGATAAGTCGTTCTCTAAGCCCCTCCCCTTGATTATCTATTGATCGGCTGGCGTAAGCCTTACAATTTAAGTGATACCTTAGATAAAGTAACATGAAAATCCTGTCAGTAATTCTGTTGCGTCAAATGTGTTAATCTGACTATGGAATTGTCATGGGGATTTTTATCCAATCCACTATCTATTTTAAAAAACTAAAGTGATGACAACTGACAAAACAAACAAGGCAACTGAAATATGTATCAAGGAGGAAAAACTGGAAGAAGTGGAGAGTTTTGAATTTCCTAGATCACTACTAACTAATAATGGAGATACAATGAGAGAAATTAAAAGGAGGACATCTATTGCTCTTCAGAAAGTAAAACATATAAAGAATCTGTGGAGAGGAGCAGACAGAACCACAAAAATAAGATTTTTAAGGGCATGCATCTAAAACTAAAATTGAAAAGTCAACACAAGAAATCAGTACACAGAAAGATAAACATCCACAGCCTACAAGAAGAAAATACTAACATTAATTTCAATCAGGAACTTGCCAATCATTCCAAAACACCCAGTGAAGTTGAGGAGATAGGTATAGATGAGTTATGGAATTCTTACAGCACAGCCATAATCACAGCAGCAAAAGTAAGCGCTGGATTGGAAAAACCAAATAGAAAAGCATGGATATCAGATAAAACATGGAAGTATATACATGAAAGACGAGCAGTCAAATTAAACATGTTGAATGCAAAAGCAGATCATGAAAGAGATTCGGCAAAAGCAAAATACAAAGACATAGACAAGAAAGTAAAAAGTTCAGCTAGAAGGGATAAAAGAGAATACATAGACAATATGGCGAAAGAGGCAGAAAAAGCAGCAAAAACAGGAGACAGCAAAACTTTATATAACATACAAAAGAGGCTAACAGGTACTATTACATCTAAAGAAAGACCAATCCTTAGCAAAACTGGAACACTATTAACATCAAATAAAGACCAAAAGCAAAGATGGGCTGAACACTTCCAAGAAATACTCAATCGACCACACCCGAAAGAATTGTTAAACCTTGAAACTGACTTACCAGCCCCACAACTAAATGTCAATCTAGATGAAATTGAATTGCATGAAATTGAAACAGCAGTGAATTTAATGGCTAACAACAAAGCTGCAGGTGAAGATGAAATAACAGCCGAGATGCTAAAAGCTATCAATAGTGACAACATGAGACAACTACAGAGAATGTTTAACAAGATTTGGAAAGAAGAAAAGGTCCCTTCTAATTGGAAGAAGGGAATCATTGTGAAAATACCAAAAAAGGGCAACCTTAGTGACTGTAACAACTGGAGAGGAGTAACCTTAATATCAGTTGTGTCAAAAGTATTTTGCAAGGTCATTTTGAATAGACTCAAAGATATAGTGGATACTGCAATGAGAGAAGAACAAGCAGGATTTCGAAAAGGGAGAAGCTGTCTCGACCAGATCTTTACTCTCAGAATAATACAACTATACACTAAGAAAATTCTTTATCGTCATCTGCCGATAATCCAACTCGACTCCGACACTCGTGACATTTTCTCTGATCCACCCCTATTGGCATACAAACGTGAGCCAAACCTTAAGGACATCCTCGTCCACAGCCACTTGAAGCAGAGCCTTACATATGTTGGCACCAGAAAATGTAACCGCCACCGCTGCGTTACCTGCCCCGTAGTTTGGGAAACGAAAACAATCACCTTTCCCAAAACTATCCTCACTCTTCATGAAGGATTCACATGCGAGTCCCATAATGTGATATATGTCATCGTTTGCAAAAGATGCAGGATAACATATATCGGTGAGATTGGCCTCAGATTAGGGGATCGCATGCAAAAACATCTGTACGACATCGCCCAGCATGCTTCGAAACCAGTCCCAAATCATTTCAATGGCCCCAACCACAGTGGCAAATCTGATTTTCTGGTAACAGCCATTAAACAATGTCACACAGATGACACAAGCCGGCTGGCACTTGAGAACCGCTGCATTCAAAATTATGGGACGCTGGAACCACATGGGTTAAACTCGCTGTTTAGTTACACGTAACATCATCTTCTTCAATCATTATAGTACCTCTCCACTAAATCCACCCCTTCTTACTTTTCAAACTTCCTCACAGCATCACTCTGCAACCCTGCTATTTTCTCTGCAACCCCTCTTCCCCAATCACCTGTTTCAATTTCTCCTAGCTAGGCCAGTAGTGTGTCACTCTCTCTCCCCTCCCCGGTTCCCCATCCACCACCCCCAGTTACAACCCACCGACCACATGTCACAGGTCTCTATTTAAACAATTTCCACGTCCTACCAGATCCATTCCTGACACACACCACCGGACAAGCCACACCTTGCAATTTACAGCTAAGTACTCCTTTAAAAAAATTTTTTTTCTAAACAGTATTCATGTGAATCTATACTTTATCTCGTCTCTCTGTTTCTTCGTCCTGTATGTTTTTGTATGATTAAGGCTCACGCCGAAACGTCACAACTTTGTAATCGTTAAGTAATAAACCTGCTCCTACTTTTTTCCGATTTTAGACATTTACAACAGTCTTTATATTCCCAGTGACCTGATTAAATCCACGTTTATAGCACTACCAAAGAAACCAGGTGCAAAGGAATGTGATGACCACCGGACTATCAGCCTCTCATGTCACATAACGAAGCTACTTCTGAGAATCATTATGAGAAGAACAAGGAACAAGATAAAAATGGAAATAGCAGATGAACAGTTTGGATTTGTTGAAGGAAAGGGAACACATAATGCCATTTATGCTTTACGAACACTAACAGAAAGAGCTTTAGAAGTACAGAAAGATCTCTACTTATGCTTCATTGATTACACCAAGGCATTCGACAAGGTGAAACATAATGAAATTATTAAAATCCTTGAAGACATCAATATAGACGGCAAAGACCTGAGGATTGTAAAACATCTATACTGGCAGCAAGAAGCAGCAATTCGAGTTGAAAATAGAATTGGAAAATATCAACCTAAAAACATGGGGTGCGGCAGGGATGTGTACTATCTCCAGACCTTTTTTGTCTGTATAGCGAGAATATTCTAAGAACAATCATCACAGAACCAGGCATAAAAATTGGAGGATACAATATTAACAGCCTTCGGTATGCTGACGACACAGTACTGATAGCTGAGAACCAACAAGACCTGCAAAATCTCTTGGATAAAGTCGCCAAAGAAAGTGAACAGAAAGGCCTTACTTTGAACATCAAAAAGACAAAGACTATGCTTATATCTAAGAAACAGAATCCACCAGCATGCAGTACAAAATTAAACGGAACTATTCTAAAGCAGGTGCAGAAATTCAAATACCTTGGAGAAGTAATAACTTCAGATGGGAAATGCAGAACAGAAATTAGGAACAGAATAGGCCAAGCAAAGACTGCATTTCAGAGAATGAGAAACATATTAACCAACACATCCTTATCAATGAATAAT
>CM019701.1:21538984-21553255 GCA_009760885.1 Achatina immaculata
GAACTTTGCCTCCCAAACAGCACTCCTGTAGGCCTCTCGGTTGTGAGCAAGATGGCCTGCATCCATTTCCAGATCATCAACGATGTCTTGCAGCCATCTTCGTTTCGGTCTTCCTCTTTTTCTGACATCGTATGTGTGATTATACACTCAATATTTCAATAATGACACTTGTATCAATAAAAATATTCATGTCTTGTAGTAGTGGGCCAGTACTCAGTTTACTAATTTCACAATCTGTTTTCTATAGCCGGCGTGTCCACGACATATTCAGGAATGTCTGTCTATTTATGTCACAGTGTAGTAGGTCAGTACTCAGTGTACTAATTTCCACACCCTGTTTTGTATAACCGGTATGCCCATCCTTTTGTTATATATATATATATATATATATATATATATATATATATCACCCTGTTTTTTTGTGTATAGCTAATTTTTCCCTTCTTTTATCATATTGACGTGAAATAAGGATGTATATTATCTCCTTTGTTTTTTTTTTGGAATTGCCACAGACTTCATAATGAAAAAAAAAATGCTGCATCTTCCTTTGATTTGGTACATGAGACCCAACTGGAATCTTGATTTTGCAGATGACATAGCTCTTACCAGTGACAATGTGAAATCAATGCAGATACCTGTTTTCAATGGCTAGTAAAATAGGACTTGAAATTAACAAAGTCAAACAAAAATAATGAAAATTCCCTTAATCACACAGGACAATATACGTAGAAGGAACAGCTGTTGAAGAAGTAAACCATTTTGCATATCTCGGCAGCTACACAGACCAGGTTGGTGACACCAGGAAGGAAGTTAGAATTCAAACTGCAAAAACAACATTGTCCTTCACAGATCTTGAGAACATATGGCATTCAAAAGTTATAAGCACAAAAACCAAGTTAAGACTATTCAATTCAAATGCGATATCCATCCTCATTTATGCACGTGAAAGCTGGAAAATAACTAAAAAAATAGACAAGAAATTAGACTCTTTTGAAAACAAATGCCTCAGGAAAATTCTTGGTATAAAGTGGAACAAATTCAAGAACAACGCAGAGATAAGACAGATGGGCAAACAATAACCTGTCTCACAGGTGATCAGAAAAAAGAGATGGGCATATATCTGTTATGTGATGAGAAGAAACAATCCCCAAACAAGCAATCAAATGGAACACAACAGCTGAAGAAAAAGAGCTCGACCACGTGAAACTCAAAAGAGGACAGTGGTAAGAAAGGTCAAATCATAAGCATAAAATCCCTTGATGAGGTTATTAAAGAGCTTGCCGAAAACAGGAAAACTTGGCGAATTACCATGCCAGCCCTATGTGACGTTTAACGGCACGGGAAGGATGTAAAATGTAAGAATCTACTCTAGCCTCACTAGGCTGCAAATTACATTTACAACAAAAGATAAGATATACTCATTAATTCTGTACTTACAGATATATAAACAACACACATACAAACGTCTACTCGCGTGAGCCAATGGTCAAGTGAGATCACAGCTCTTTGCAGCCATATTTCTTTCTTATGACAACTCACAAGTTATTTGCTAGACTGTTCCAGGCACGAAAACATTCTGTCCTACCACAGAGCTCCATCCCCCCCCCCCCACACACGCACGCACTGGGAAATCGCCAGCTCAACTCCGACCTAGACCCATGCCTGACTAATCTTATTCTGTTAAGCTTATATACCCCGCATCTCCATGGATCCCATTCCTGCTAGGAAACTAAACCTGTCTTCTCGTGGACACTAAAACTTTCCCATTCTTAGAAAAGGTCGGATGAATCACTGAGAAGTGACCCCAGCCTTGGCCTACCATAACAAGTAACACTGGACTGTCTACGTGACTAAAATATTGCTTCTCTTCTACGATATCCTCCCTCAACATATCCTCGGCGTCATGCGGTTGACAGTGATGGTAGAAGAGTCAGCAGTTCTGATGGAACATAACCAAAGAGTTCTGCAACATAAAATAATTCAGCGTAGTATTAGAGTTGGTTTCCACTATTCAGAATAATTTCATATAACATGAAAGTTAATTATCACCGAGATGGTTTGCTCACCAGCTTTTCAAAGCGAAAGTCGGCAGTTCGAATCCGACTGGAAGCACTAACATAGTAGTTCCCTAAGTGCATCAATGGCAGTCAAGAAGAGACATCTTTTCAGAACATTATTTTTTTTAAAATTAAAGATCACACCCTGCTAAAAAAAGTTGATATCAAAATCTGCTGCAGTTTTATCAACATACTGCAATGTCATAGTGATGGAGATTATCTAAAAAGCACGACTAGCTTTTTTTTCTAAGGAATTCTTTCTTTTCCTGCAGATTTTTATCTCTAGAACTCTGCCCTCTTGTGCGTCTTTCGTACGGATACATGTTACTGAGCATTGATATAATGTGGTTACTCATTAGTACACACAGATATTGCTGTAAAGTTCTGCGAAAGTCTCTTAAGTGCAAAAAAAAATTAGGTTACATTTTTACTTACAGTAACAAGACAAACTATAAAACAATATTTTAAAATATTTAGAAAAGAAAAAAAATCACTTTGAATTGTGAAGTTTCATATCGTTGATATTGCTGCTATAAATAAATCTTGCATCTCCATCAATCTTTTCATTTACAAGTGTAGGCAAGTGAAACTATCTGGCGTCCATTATCTCTGTGAGGAAGTTTCACGAAGCCACGACACACATTCCTGTCACACAGTTCTGCGGGTACATTTAATGACAGGACCTAGGTGAAGTACTAAAACTCGCTCATTATTTACGTTCCCTGTAGTTCTCCAGAAACAATTTATTCTTTCTTTTCTATGCTTATTTACGATGAAGTTGTTATTCCCCTTGGATTACACTGACTATTTTTAAAGCAGGAGGTTCACAAAAGTTAGGTTTAATTTGCTCGTATTTTCCTCTCTGGAAGTATTTTCCGTCCTGTAAAACGCTGGCACATGTTCATTCTTGTAAAACGCTTGGCACATGTTCATTCTTGTAAAACGCTTGGCACATGTTCATTCTTGTAAAACGCTTGGCACATGTTCATTCTTGTAAAACGCTGGGCACATGTTCATTCTTGTAAAACGCTGGGCACATATTTCTTACTGTAAAACGCTAGGCATATTTTCCTTCCTGTAAAACGTTGGGCATATTTTCTTTCTTGTAAAACACTGGGCACATTTTCTTCCTGTAAAACACTGAGCACATTTTTCTTACTGTAAAACTCTGAGCTGCAAATTAAGGCTGCATTTGGGACCGGGGTGTCATGCTTTAAGTTGATTTGACCGTATGTCGCCCGTTACTAATTTTAGTCTTATTTTCGATACCAGAAGGTTGTGATCACTACCTACATCTGCTCCTTTCCTTGCTCTCACATCTGGTAGTGACCGTTTCCACTTGATGCTTATCAGTATGTGATCAATTTGGTTTCCTGTTGTTTTGTCTGAGGACCTCCAAGTCACTTTATGGATGTTTTTATGTTGGAAAACTGTCCCTCCGATGGTCATCATGTTTTCTTCGCAGAACCTGAACACCTGAACAATCTGTCTCCATTTTCATTTATTTCTCCGATTCTTTCTCTTCCCATTTTGGCTGAAATTGCCCCAGCCGTTCCAGAGTGGGCACAATGATTTCTAAAAATTCCCAGAGGGTTCTACAGAGTTATATTCATGTCTACAACCGTCTAGAAGGTTCTACAGAGTTATATTCATGTCTACAACCGTCTAGAAAGTTCTACAGAGTTATATTCATGTCTACAACCGTCTAGAAGGTTCTACAGAGTTATATTCATATCTACAACCGTCTAGAAAGTTCTATAGAGTTATATTCATATCTACAATCGTCTAGAAGGTTCTACATAGTCTATTCATTTCAACAGTATCCGGCACGGCCCACAACCCGATGCAGGTATTGCGCATAAATATAACGGGAATTACATCCTTTCTTTCACAGGTTTAGTTTTAGTATCGGTCGTTTTCGATTATGTGTACATGTCACCCCGACCCCTAGGGGGTGACATGTACACCCCCCCCCCACACCCCCCTCACCCCACAGTAATTTTTCTAGATTGTAAGTCATAAGTATACCAAGTTTGGTTGAAATTGCTCCAGGCGTTCCAGAGTTATGCTGGAACATTTACACACGCACACACACACACAAGACCAATAACAATAAATGAAGTAAAGGAGGCAATAAAGAAGCTAAAATTAGACAGGGCACCAGGTGAAGATGAAGTGACTGCTGAGATGTTAAAAAACAGAAGAAACAGAATCACCAAAACAACTCTGCCGGATACTACAACAAATTTGGGATCTAGGAAAACCTCCAGAGGAGCGGAAAACTGGCCTTATAGTAAAGCTACCAAAGAAGGGTGACCTCAGAGATTGCGGGAACTGGAGAGGCATTACCCTACTGCCACTCACCAGTAAAGTATTTTGCAGAATAATCATCAACAGAGTCGTACCAGCACTTGAGGGAAAACTTCGGAAAGAGCAGCAGGATTTAGGAAAGGAAGATCATGCATAGACCACATATTTGTACTTGGACAAATATTACAGCAGGCAAATGAGTGGCATAGCACAACATATGCACTGTTTATAGATTTTGAGAAAGCCTTTGATAGTGTCAACAGAGATGCACTGTGGAAAATTATGAGATGACATGGGCTCCCCCATAAGATAGTTAATGTCATCAAAGCCTATTCGAGGGTTTTCAGTGCAAAGTGATCTGTGGAGAGCATACCTCCAGCAGCTTTAGGGTGCAAACAAGAGTGAAGCAGGGATGTGCACTATCGCCAACATTATTTATCTTGGCAGTAGACTGGTTGATGAACATCAGACAAACGCAGAGGATTAGAATGGACCCTTGACACAGTGCTGGAGGACCTTGACTTTGCGGACGAAATGTCTACTATCAAGCAGCCACAAAGATATGCAAGATAAAATAAACAAGCTAACTCAGACTAAATATCGACGTAGGAAAGACAATGTTAATGAAGCAAAATGTGAACAACAGAACTATAGACAGCAAGTTAGTGGAGCAGGTTAACAAATTTGTATATCTTGGCAGTAGAGTAGTAGACAATGGAGACAGCACAGAGGACATCAACAGCAGACTTACTGGAGCAAACCAGGCTTTTGCAATGTTGCATACTATACGGAAATTAAAAAAACTAAGCATGAAGACGAAAATCAGGATATTTGAGATTAATGTTCTAAGTGTACTACTCTATGGAAGTGAATGCTGGAAAATCACCAAAACTATAGAAAACAAGTTGAATTCTTTCCAGACTAAATGTTTACGAAGAATAGAAAAATATTATGGCCAAACACTGTAAGAAATATCATCTTCTTGGCAGAAATGCAGATGAAGCCGCTGACAGCAATTATTGAGGAAAGACGCTGGCAATGGTTGGGACATGTGCTCCGAATGACTGACAACTCACTACCAAAAATAGTACTAAGATGGAAATCACAGGGGAACAGAAGTAAGGGTAGACCAAAAGAAACTCGGAGAAGAACAACAGATAGCATTTTTAGCAATATAGGGCACACCTGGGCAAGAGCGGAAAAAAGGCAAAGGACAGGCATTTGTGGAAAACCCTTGCGGAAGCCCTATGCCTTGGCACTTAAGGTTATATATATATATATATATATATATATATATATATTAGAGGTGCATCGAAATACTCCTGGCTCTATCCGTGACTATACCGTTTGGCAAATTGACACAGTGCGCTGGACACTAAAGGTCATTATTCCCAAGCTTGTTGAGTCAGCCCTTGTCAGTTTGGTGTCTTACAGTCTACACGTGTTCAATTTGTGCACAAGGTTTTGTGAGTGTGTTAAGGTTGCTAAGACTGCGAGAGTTACTGTGGCTAACAAATTTAAGCAACGTGCCGGAACAAATTTTGCGTCAGGCTTGGAAAATCTATTACAAAGACCCTCAAAATGCTTCGTCATGCTTTCTAACAACATTTTTTAGGTCGAACACATGTTTCTTAGTAGCATGTGGTTCTTAAGGCCGGTCGAATGTCTGTTCAAGACAAGGGCACATTCAGGTTGATCATTCACCAGCAAAACATCAGAAAACGTGGTAAAAATTTTTGAACTCATCCATAAGGACCGTAGGCGAATAATTTTTCAGCTCTCCTCTCTCTCTCTGTCTCTCTCTCTCTCTCTCTCTCTCTCTCTCTCTCTCTCTCTCTCATACTGTAATCGGTTCTTGGAGTATTTCATGAGATCTTCACTTGAATATGCATCCGTTGCTTCAGTTTCATGAGATGTCTAAAGACAACCAAACTTTCACCTCTGGGACAATCACGGGCAATGAAATTTGGGTTGTCACTTTGCCTTGCTTCTCAGAATGAAACTGAAGCTGAAAGCGTGCCTCTTGTGACTCCGTGGATGAAATCCAAACGGAATCGTAGGTATAATTGGACTACCTTCAGAAAAAAAGGTGCCTTTGAGACGTGGAAGAGGCGTTGAAATCGCTGTGTACATTCAAAATAGAGGACTAATTCTAAGGGGATGGCTATCAAATTGATAACTGTATTTTTTTCTAAGAACCAGTCAGAAAACTGTCCGATACCACCTCGTATATGCTTAATACACACGTGAAAAATTAAACTGTGTATGGTTATGATTTACAGATACTAAATCACAAGCATTTTTTGGGTATTCTATCACTGTTTATTGTATAGGGGTAATAGGGTCATGGGATCTACTATGCGAGTAACTAACTCTTGATGCATTTTATAGGAGTAGCCAGACCATATAAAGATATAGTAAGATCGTGACGTCTTATAAAAGATGGAGTAAGATCATACCGTCGTATTAAAGATAGAGTAAGATCGTGACGTCTTATAAAAGATAAAGTAAGACCATGACGTCTTATATAGGGGTAGCACTTATACTAGAGATTATACACTCTTACCATGTCCTGTACTTGGAATTAATGAAGATCGCGGGACCGTTGATTGTTGTGTTACTCTACTCTTGTCAGCAGAGTTTACGTTGACAGTTTTCAACATTGTGGAGCCTGCTGAGAAACTGAATACGGAGATTTAATCTGGGAACAGGAATATTCACCACAACCCACCTTCTAAACGATATATTCCAAGTTCTTGGCCATGACTTCAGCTTCTACGGATTTACAGTTACAGTTACGGAGAAGTCGCATGTGAACAATAACAACAATAGCCAAAACAGTAACACCAGCAACAAAAACACCAACTTTACTTGTTTAATGCAAACGTCATAACTTTGTTTACATAATTTACTAGTATACATACATATAATATACCTCAAAAGACGAGTGTCCATGTGGCAGTAGAGTCCAGACTCCAGAACATATCCTACAAGAGTGCCCAAACCATGCAGACCTGAAGCGTGAGACATGGCCAGAGGACACAAGCTTGGGGCAAAAGCTTTGGGACTCCTATCAGGATCTGGAGAGGACTGCAGGCTTTGCCATGTCGACAGGGATCATACATACATACATACGTACACTAAGCTATGCAATAATTATCTCTTAAGATATTCACAGAGTATTTTACAGGACCTGAACGGACAAATAACAAAATAACATCTATATTTTGTCCTATATTTTGATTTTCGGAGGAGTACGATTACCTACGCCGCCCGGCATGGCACATGATGATGATGATTTTGTCCTCGTAAAAATGTTTTGCTATAGAACATAGGCCTGCGTGCTTACATAACACGCGGATTAAAGTGTAACTTTACCAATAGCTTTCAACATTTAAGGACAACTTTCTAAGGTACTTAAGATTCTTTGGAATATTTAGATCCTCTGAAATGGGTCAGAAGAAATATTAACGCCCGGGTGTCGGTCTGACAGGCTGGTGTTTTCGTTAATCGAATCATTTTGTCCTTCTCTTTCTCTCTCTTCTCCCAGAAGGCGTCTTAAAGCTATTTTTCAAATGAGAACTAATTGCTTCAGAATTAGATCAGCAGCATGAAGACGGTGCCGCTGGATATCCTCAGCTCTCAGAGGAATAATCAACAGCCTCAGGCAAGATTATGAGATGTAAAATTACGTGATAAGGATGGCTTAAAATTTCTAAATTCTAAATGTCGGCGAGAAGATAGTCGGTGTCATGTTTTTTTCTTCATTGCGATTTCTTCAAATTACGGTCTTCAGACCCAGCGGGCAGTTTATGTTTTCTTGCTGGGCATCATGAGACAGACTAACAGGAAAACACGCAAACATAACAGGAGGAAAGCATCTAGACTTGTTGGGGAGAAAGGAGTAGACGTGCAAGGAAGAAACGAGTAGACCTCAGAAGAAGGACAGAAAGTATACGTGGCACATTAAAGCACGTAATTATGCAAGGAAGAAGGCAAATAAACGTCAAGGGATGAAAAGTCACAAGAGAATGACCACAAAATACATCTGCCTACATTTTACTACTAAACACAACCGTCGCAGTTTCCTCTTGCTGGCTATTGAATTATACTAAAAGAATAAGTAATGGTGAAAACTAGAATGACATGGTTCTGAACATTAGACATTTCATTAGCGATAATGCGTGTTACCCTGATTTTTGCGATGCGCCTTTTGGCTGGGTAACTCCGACTTCAGCACCTTTCCTTGCTAGGGCAGACTGTGGTCTTGCTCGGACTGCCATGAAGACAGTGTGGCTGGCCTGGCCAAAACTTTGTTTTCCAGCCTCTGGTGGCTGTACTTAAACCCCTTCTCCATGTCAGATGGTTTGAGACAGTTCCACAAAGACACTCCGACTCTGAGATGAGGAATCTGATGAGTGCTTCAACGATATCCATTCCCAGCCACCTATAGTCTACTGGCTCTGTTTTGTTCACATCATTCTGATAGCCATTGTTGTAAAGACCCATAGGCTTGTCACGTCCTGGATTCATTGGTTTCACACCAGACTTCCCTCATCCCCGCCAGAGATCTCCATGTCCCCATCCGTCCACCAACCTGACATTACATTTTGCAAAAATAACAATTACAATTACAATTAGTGTTGATTGCTACAAGTTTCTGGGCTACAGAGGTAGGTCAGAGTTTTTAAGCAAACAGATCTATGTTCCCTGTCTCACAAACACTGTGTTAAGATAAGTGTGCTCTTAACACAGTTGTTCCCAGGGGAAGGTTCTGAACATGAGTTACACAATAATTTGTTCATTTCAGGCTAGAAAGAAATCTACAGAATGTAAATCCTCCCCTTATAACAGCCATTATGAAAAAAAAACACACAACAGAATGAAGTGACTCGGGCATTTAGAGAAAATGGAGTATGATACACAAACAAGAATGGCCTATAAAGAAGTGATGAAAGGAGATAGACCAAGAGGCAGAACTAGACAACGATGGCGACAACCTAGAAGAAGATATACGCCCTCTTGGAATCGACAACTGGCAAGAAAATATTAATAACAGAGAGAAATGGAGACCTGCCTTGCATGTAGCAGTGAGCCTCAATGGTTCGGAAAGCTGCTGAATTCAGCAGCTGTTCGAAGAAGAAGAAGATGAAGAAGAAAAAGAAGAAGATGATGATGATGATGATGACGATGATGATGAAGAAGAAGAAGAAGAAGAATCTACCTATAGAAACAAGATCGCAAACAATAAAAAATGACTGAGCCATCTTGAAGCAACTGACATGTTACGTGGTGTGTAATGATCCAAGTATCACGGCCTTCTTCTGTTGGCCACCATGAAGTTCTAACACTGACCAGTAACAGCAATCTTTCCATAGATCTTAGTGCCATCTCTTGTATTAGGATATTCCAAACTCATGCTATCACTTGGATTAATGTTTGATGTATGGTTCAGAGAACTATGGCTGGCAGTCGCTGATTAAGATCACTAGTAGGGTTGCGCAAAATCATCAGATTATAGTATTAAATAAGTATAGTTTATAGTACACAATTTATTCTCCTAATGCAGGAACACAAGAAAGACAAACAGACAATGAGAGTCCATCGAAAATTTTTGAAATAATACGAAATACCCAATAAATAATACAGAAAGTAATAAAACAAAATGTAGCACTGTACCTTCTTCTTCGTTCGCTTCTACCACCACGACCGCCCTGTGATCCTACTGAATTTACGCCTGTGGTCCTCGTTAAGTCCCGTGGTCCCCCGCACGAGATCCCCGAGAGGACCACAAGAGGTTCAGAGTATCGTAGGACTTGAGCCTGTATTCTTGGTGGGTCTCAGAAGCGGGATTGCGTGACACCGTGGTTTTCGTTGCACCAGTTTAGTCTAGGGTTGGACTTTCTCACCGGAAGACCTCGACGTGTTTTGGATATCAGTATATCCCCGCTGGGTGAGAGGTGGTAGCCCATCCAGTCCAGTGTTGGACTTTCTTACCGGAAAACCTCAGCATGATTAGGATACACATACATCCCCACCGGGTGAGAGGTGGTTGCCTATCTAGACTGCCCTGGTCCAGTGTCTCCGACTTCAGCATTTTGTGGTCGTGGCCGCTACCTTTCCTAGTTGTGACCAGAACGGAGCTGCCGGTTTAGGCATATTATCCCAATATGGGGGTGTTTGGGACGTGACCGACCTCTAGAGCAGAGGTACCTTGACATGTGTAGCCTTCAAGTTTCACCCCTGGTGTGAGCCGGTTTAGGCATATTTCACCAGTATGGGTGTTTATCGGGCGTGACCTACCTCTAGAGCGGAGGTGGCGTGACATGCCTACTCATCAAGTTTCACCCCTGGTGTAAGCCAGTTTAGGCATATTTCACCAGTGTAGGTGTATTTCGGACGTGGCCGGCCTCTAGAGCAGAGGCGCCGTGGTATGTGTAGCTCTTGCAGCGATACTACTGGACATATCGATTAAACTTCACTTTATCTTTTCCTTCACCTTTTCACATCGGCGCCGCACAGCAACCCTTACTTCTTTTCCGCAGTTTCTTGCTTCACTCCACGCGCGGCGTCCGAAGAGTCTCGCCCACAGTGTAGCATTATACTTGACTTAATAGCTGGAACATGGAAGAGGATTTGGATATGCCTAGGATAAATAAAATACAGAACGTTTACACGAAATATTCCTCCATACTCAACATCACATAAAAATGCTGTGTATGGACTCTGTGTATGGACTCTGTGTACCGCTTCTGTGTATGGACTCTGTGTATGGACTCTATGTATGGACTCTGTGTATGGACTCTGTGTATGGGCTCTGTGTATGGACTCTGTGTATGGACTCTGTGTATGGACTCTGTGTACGGCTTCTGTGTATGGACTCTGTGTATGGACTCTATGTATGGACTCTGTGTATGGAGTCTGTGTATGGACTCTGTCTATGGGCTCTGTGTATGGGCTCTGTGTATGGACTCTGTTTATGGGCTCTGTGTATGGGCTCTGTGAAAATGAAGGATAAAAGAGACACTTGGAGGCGAAATGAAGAAAAGGTTTTAAGTAGGACAAAGGCAGGAAATAACTAGTGGACTAGACAGTTTGGTCAAGACAACTGGATCAAAACATCTGAATCAAGACAACTAGACCAAGACAAGTGAACAAAGACAACTACATCAAAATAACTGAACCAAGACAACTACATCAAGACAAGTTAAACTAAATCAAGAGACGTGTACCAAGACAAACAGACCAAAACAAGTGAATCAAGACAACTACACAGAGGCAAGTGTACCAAGACAACTAGATCAAGACAAGTGAACAAAGACGACTAGACCAAGACAAATATACAAAAAACATAGGATCTAAATGGAGGAATTTGTTGGTACAGAAAATCCAATATTCCAATAGTTTAGACTACAGAAGAATATTTCTGTATTCTTATTGTGTATTTGGTATTATTTCGAAAATTTTCGATGGACTCTCATTGTCTGTTTGCCTTTCTTGTGTTCCTGCATTAAGAGAATAAATTGTCTACTATAAACTATACTTAATCTAATACTATAATCCGGTGATTTTGAACAACCCTAATAGTGGTCTTAATCTGCGACTGCCAACATTATTTTTCTGAACAGACGGTCTTTGGTTCCCATTATGAAATGTAAGCTTTCATGTTTCCATGTTTTATTGTGGGTTCACGTTTCTACGCTTTGTGTGCCTTCATGCTCTCATTTTTTGTGTGCTATCATGTTCCCATGTTTTGTATGTCTTCTTGTTCTCTGGTACAAACCAGAGTATAATACTTTCAAGTGTGAATTTCTATTTTGATGACTGGTAGTTAGTAGACGTGTTCTTTGATGATCATACACATCACGAATTCCTGTGGTCTAGAATAGGTTGTGAACTATCATGTTATTGAAGACTGAAGATGATTAAGTTCTTCTTTGTTGAGTTCACTGTCTTGTATCTTCACGCACAGCCTGATTTCCGTTGTCTAGATTAGGTTTCACAAACATTACATCATTCGCTAGATCAGGTCCGATGAAAAGTTCACTGAATTCATTTAATTCTGACAATTAAGTTATCAGATTTATTGTTAACAACATTATATATAATATTATATATACAGCATTATATAAACAACATATAATCATTATTTACAAGGCCATGCTTCAAGAGAACAAACATGTGTGTATGTATGTCTTTATGTTCCCATGTTTTTGTCTGGCCTCAAGTCCCAATGATCTTGTGTGCCTTCACGTTCTCATGTTTTTGTCTGCCTTTAATGTTCTCTTGTTTTTTGTGTGCCTTTAATGTTCTCATGTTTTATATTCTTTCATATTGTCTTATTTTGTGTGCCTTCATATTCTCAGTATTTTTTAATCATTCTCATGTCTTTTCTGCTTTCATATCCTCATGCTTCTGTGTGCTTTCATGTTTTCATATTTTTGTGTTCTTTCATATTGTCTTAATTTTTCTGCCTTTATGTTCTCCTGTTTTTTAACATGGGATAAGAAAGTTGTAATCTACACCGCGTTCATACACTCATTCAGTATATACTTTCTGTGGATGTGATCGCACATTAACCTGGCAAATCAAAAAATACTTGAAAAATACACTCTCATTTGTTTGTTTTTTTTTGAACAGTTGTGAACAATTTTCACGCATTGTTACTTGATGCTACAACGCATCATACGATACTATCAGCCGCCTGTTAATTTAACAAACGTTGCCACATTCATACATCTCACAAATCTAAGAAAATCAATCTCGTAAAAATCTAATTCGATCTGCATTTGAAGAAAAAAAAATGGAAACATTACCGGACTCGAAAATCTTATTTCGAAGCATACATAATGAAAGGTAACATTGAAAGAGACAGTCCATCAAGCTACAATGGCTTCTGGATGTGAAAAGCAAAAAACAAAAAAGAAAATTAAAAATAATGCAGGACTAAGACATCTTGGGGCTTTATGGAAGAAAAAAGCAAAAGAGAAAAAAAATCGTTAGATGAGATTAATAAGAAAATAACAAAAAAAAAAAAAAAAAAACGAAATGAAGTTTGCCAGAAATTTTCAAAAATGTGCTAAAGTTTACAAAATAAGTGAATTATAGCATTATTAAGGAATAAGTGAAAAGAACAAAAATGTTGTTAAAATAAAGACCAGCAAACTTATTGTAAGGGAAAAAAATATAAATAAAGGAAAGGTGATCACAACACAAGCAAAGCTGACAAGAAAGAGCGATTTATTAGAAATGCTAAACCTAGAAAATGAATGTAGACACATGCTTCATCACTTCTAAAATCCATCATTAAAACACTGGAATTTTGTTCATACATTGTTGAAATGGCGAAAAGGTAGTAATGAAACAGGAGTGCCTTATAGAATGCACAGATTAATTACTGCAAGTCGAGATTAATGTGTGCCCTGTAAGTCGAGATTAATGTGTGCCCTGTACGTCAAGATTAATGTGTGCTCTGTGTGGTGTACGAGGACGAAGGTATGGAGAAAAAGTCTTAAGAGAAACTAATTCTTACTTGTATAAGAAAGTGAACAGAAAGGCCTTACTTTGAACATCAAAAAGACAGAGACTATGGTTATATCTAAGAAACAGAATCCAACAACATGCAGTATTCAATTAAATGGAACCATTCTAAAGCAGGTGCAGAAATTCAAATACCTTGGAGCAGTAATAACTTCAGATGGGAAATGCAAAACAGAAATTAGGAACAGAATAGGCCAAGCAAAGACTGCATTTCAGAGACTGAGAAACATATTAGCTAACACATCTTTATCAATGAATGTTAGAAAACGAGTCCTAAAATGCTATATTGAACCTGTCTTGTTATATGGAAGTGAATCATGGACAATAGGCAAGTCTGCACAAAAATCATTGGAAGCAGCAGAAA
>CM019701.1:21553355-21621774 GCA_009760885.1 Achatina immaculata
GCCTATTCTGTTCTGCATTTCCCATCTGAAGTTATTATTGCTCCAAGGTATTTGAATTTCTGCACCTGCTTTAGAATAGTTTAATTTAATACTGCATGCTGGTGGATTCTGTTTCTTAGATATAACCATAGTCTCTGTCTTTTTGTTGTTCAAAGTAAGGCCTTTCTGTTCACTTTCTTTGGCCACTTTATCCAAGAGATTTTGCAGGTCTTGTTGGTTCTCAGCTATCAGTACTGTGTCGTCAGCATACCGAAGGTTGTTAATATTGTATCCTCCAATTTTTATGCCTGGTTCCGTGATGATTGTTCTTAGAATATTCTCGCTGTACAGAGAAAAAAGGTCTGAAGATATTACACATCCTTGTCGCATCCCTTGTTTTATAGGTTGATATTTTCCAATTCTATTTTCAACTCGAACTGCTGCTTCTTGCTGCCAGTATAGATGTTTTACAATTCTCACGTCTTTGCCGTCTATATTGATGTCTTCAAGCATTTTAATAATTTCATTATGTTTCACCGTGTGAAATGCCTTGGTGTAATCAATGAAGCATAAGTAGAGATCTTTCTGTACTTCTAAAGCTCTTTCTGTTAGTGTTCGTAAAGCATAAATGGCATTGTGTGTTCAACAAATCCAAACTGTTCATCTGCTATTTCCATTTTTCTTTTCCTTGTTCTTCTCATAATTATTCTCAGAAGTAGCTTCGTTATGTGACATGAGAGGCTGATAGTCCGGTGGTCGTCACATTCCTTTGCACCTGGTTCTTTGGTAGTGCTGTAAACGTGGATTTAATCAGGTCACTGGGAATATAACCACTGTTGTAAATGTCATTCAGTAACTTGGTTATTATTTTTATTCCTGTCTCCTCTAGTGCCTCTATTTCTTCTATTGTTATATTATCAGGCCCAGTCGCGTTTCTTTTCTTCATGTGTTTCATGGCATCTATGATTTCATCTTCAAGTATTGGTGGTCCATCACAGTTTTCAGTATCTGGTGTTAATTCTGGTCTTTCTCCTCCATATAGCTCACCGATATACTCTGTCCACCTGTCAATGTCTTCTTTTTCCATTAACATTTTACCTTCTTTCGATTTCAGGCATCCGGTGTTATATTTTGTTTTCCTGCCTGTGAGTTCATTAATTTGTTTGTGCATGTTTTTGCTGTCTTTATTATGAGAGTCCTCTATCTGTCTGCACTATTCATTTAATCACACTTCTTTTGCTTCTCTGCATTTGCGTCTTATTTCTTTATTTATCTTGCTACATTTTTCCTCGTTATTTTTACTCCTCCTCCTCTTGTCCATCTAAGATGTCGTCTGTCATCCATTTATTTTTAGAAGCTTCTTTTTTTGGTGGTATTATCTCTTTAACAGTTTGGTGGATAGAATCTCTTAACATTTCCCATTGTTCATCTATACTATTTATCTTTGCTATTGCATTGTATCTATTTGTTATAATAACTTTGTATTGTTCTCGCAGTTCTTGGTCATTTTTAAGAAGTTCTGTATTCAGTTTGATGTTTCTCACTTTTTTGCCTGCTTTCTTTAGCTTTATTCTAATTTTTCCACAGAGTGAATCATGGTCACTATTGCAGTCAGCTCCTGGCATGGTTTTTGTTGTCAGTAATGCATTGCGGAATCGTTTGTTGATTAATATATAGTCTATCTGGTTAAAAGTCTTTTTGTCTGGGCTGCACCATGTTGCCAGTCTTCGAGGATGTTGTTTAAACCAGGTGTTTCCTACAACCATGCTATGTATTCTTGCCCATTCAATTAATTTATAACCTCTGTCATTCCTCTCCCCCAGTCCATAGTCACCAACGATGTCTGAAGTTCTTCCTTTATCAACTCTGGCATTGAAATCTCCCATGGCTATGGTAACTTCATGTGACTTTGTGTGTTTTAGTGCTGTCTCTATGTCATTTTAAAATATCTGTACATCTTCTTCAGAACTTTCAGATGTTGGAGCGTACACTTGTATAATATTTATGTTTATTGGTTGTCCTTTCAGTTGGGCTAGCAGGACTCTGTCCGAGATGTTCAAATATCCTACAATTGTCCTTGCCGTTTGTTCATCAAATATAATTCCTACTCCTCGTTCCTGGTTCTCACTTCCTGAATATATTATTGTATATTTATCTGAGTTTATCTTCCCTGCACCTGTCCATTAACTTCACTATTCCTAATATGTAGATCTTCATCCTTTCCATTTCCATCCTTACATTTTCTAATTTTCCAGCCTGGAATAAGTTCTAACATTCCATGTTGCTATTTTGAACTTGTTAGTTTTGCCACCAGTAGCTTGATGACGATCTGGCCTCACCTGTGGCTCGTGAGCTGCCCTACCGGACGAGGCTGTTCCAGAGGAACATGCATTAACGTCGTTCATGATGAATCGATTATTCTGTTCAAGCATAACTATTCTTAGGAACTACAGCAGTGGTTTCCCGTTGCCTTCTGTCGGTTTGTGTACGGACTCTCCGCTAGCCTTTGGACTCCCTGTCCTACCCGCAAGGCAGCGGGAGCGAGAGGTTTTAAGGCGCCTCTGACCCGCCTGGTATTCCCTTCACTGAGCACCTGAGGCACTTTATAAGAGTAGTATAGCCACCTACTACCCCACCTCGCTCTCTGAGTCTATCGCTAGTTGGTCCGCTCCTGCTTATTTGGACAACTCCTTATTCACAGGGATCCTCCATATCTGGAGGACTTTCACCATCCGCCACCTGTGACGCGCTGGGTTGGGGATGGTCGCCCCAGCTTTACCCAGTAAGCAAGACTAGTGTGGCCTTATTTCTTAGTTTGTTTGTATACAAAATAATTGCGTCATAATACTGCAGTTAAACGTGGAACAATATTTGCAGGCGCCAAACTTCGATGTGTTTTATTTAAACTGTAGTATTATTTATTCAAAATAATTTTAGTTTTTCAGTATCCAAGAAAGTAGCAGGCACTGAATCTGTTAACAGAAAATACTTTACGTGAATTTTCAATTAAAGTTCATTTTTGGTCATTTTTGAATAAAAAAAAGTAATTTATATCAGTTAAAACTAGACAGCGTTATAGCATTATTTTCGTTACTATTTAAAATAATATTAGAGTTTAGTACTGAGAGTCATGAGAGTTTGGAGAAGATAGTCTTACATTGGTACATAATGGGAGAAAGAAAGAGAGGAAGACCAATGCGAAGAAAGCAGTTAGAGATAGTTGATGATTTGGAGGAAATATCAGAACTGTAAAATACCAGAATTATAAGAAAAAAAACACTTGTAAGAAAAATACCAAAATTGTAAGATGTTAAGTTCCGATTGTGAAGTGTCGAGGACAAGTTATTAAGAGAACACATTCCATGCGGTATCTAGGGATCACATTTGTTCGAACCATGTCCTTTGCACAACACGTGGACAATGTAATACAAAAAGCCAGGAAAGCGTTGATTAATGACTGCAGCAGAGTTTCCACAGCGCATTCTGTTCTTGCTGATGCAGGCGCTGGTGATGTCGCCACTGCAGTATGGTCTTGGCCTGCTCAACCTGTCCAGTGCACAGCTGAATAAACCGGAGCGTGTACAGAACGAGGCAATGAGAGTGGTCTTGGGTTACACCAGGGACACTCCGGTGGCGGCCACGAGCTTTCTGCTTCATGGTCTAAACACAGGTGTGCTCAGGTGGCTACATCGGGGTATGCCAGGAGCTGGCGTTGATAAAGGAAAGACGCATCAAACGTGGCAGATCCTGAGTGGCTGAAGCTGAGAATGCAGTAAAGTCAATTTGCGACGTAGATGAGGTGCCTAAAGATGATGACTGGTTACGGGTACAAGACCGACCTCAGCTAACAATGGAAGAATAGTGGTACAGAGTTCAGGAGCCTTTGAAGTCAGCACATCAAGCATTGGAATGGAAACTGAGATTACGTCGGCGGCAATAGAATGATTATCTGCCCATGATGTGATTAATGGTGTCATTGTGAAGGGGTCACAGAGTATGCTTGGAAAAGAATGGGTTCATCTGTTAAGTCAGGCAGATGTGATGGGCCTAACGTGACTTATTGTCTAGGGCATACAGGAGTACATGGCAATGAACTGGCAGACAGACTTGCTGGACAGGCTAAAATAAATGGCAGGCTGACAATAGACAATGGTAACATTGCTAAAGTCTTATTGGAAAAACTGCGGGAAAATGAAAAGTGGGGATGTAACAACAATGTAATTGTGAAGCGATTACTGAAGTCGGGACAAATTAAGGGCGCTGGCAGGAACTCCGAACTTTGTGGCAGAAAACACATCGTAAAGAACCAATATTTGATGGGAGCTATTAGTAAACATACTCTTTGATAGATGCTGGGGCACGCGGCGAGGTATATTTGGGGCTCTCTTGAATGCAATGACACCAGAGTCGGATTTTGAACATTTGAACTTTTTGATTTGCAAACGGATGCTCCAGCAGAAGGGCATCATGCTTACAACCCGGACACCATGAAGAGAGCTGTTAGGGAGGCAAAGCTCCGCAAGAGACATGCAAATGAATGAATGATAGTAGCGAGAGTTTGCACTGTACTACATCTATCTCAGACTATTATTCTGTATTAAGGAAAGACATGAGGTAGCCCAAAGCGTACTAACCCATTGCCTTCCACAAGCTACATGTAATATTTCTTTCGAAGTTACAATAGAGAAGATAAATAGACAAATGAAACAGAAAAGAGGAGTGCTTTAACAGTTTTCTTTCTGGCGAGAAATTGGAAATCTTCAAAATAACCTGGAGTTCACTTCACTGTCTGACACAGTTAGTATCTGAAGATCGCCGCTGCCCGTTGGATTTAGCGAACTTCAGTTCTTAATTTTTAGATAACATAGATAACATGAACCTGCAGTCACGTGATTTCCTGGTATACGCGCGTCAGTCTCACACAGTCGACCACATTTAGGACCGGGTTTTCCCTTCCCATTTCGATTCTTATTCACCCAGCTAGACAAGTGTGTTCTTTAGGGACACTACTGGGATTTAGAAGCTGGTCTTTGTCAGTTATGATTAGCCAACCGTGGTACAAGCTACTTCGTTCATTCATTGGTTGGTTGGTTGGTTGGTTATCCATGCACTTCTAACTCAACCAAAGCTCCTTCAATCTCCTCTTCATTATCTCCTTCAGCGTACACCAGTTCTATGTTGATTGGTCAACCTCTGGAGGTCTTAAGCAGTAGTTCATATTTCACCATCCCAAGTTTCACCCCAACTCTTTCATTCTTGGCAATGACGCTGTTCCACAGTTTTCAATGAAGTCCTTTGTTTGATCAGTGTCTCTGATGTTTCCCTGCGATCCACAAATTGCTTTTCGTCCATGACAGTTGAGTCGGTAATCTCTTGTGAGTGTGAAATATTTTTTTGATTAATTGTTGATACTGGTTTCTTCCCATTTGGCGTAATGACGCAGGCAATCCTCTGTTTATAATCTTGACAAGCCGTGTGGCTTCATCTCATTTTCCATTAGTTCAAACTCATTTTCCTCATTAATAAATGAGCTCTATATGTACTTTTTAGTTGGAGTCTTATTGACTTGATGGAGTTTTTCTGCTGTTAGGTGTGCAACTGGAAGTCCAGTTGATGTTTTCATTTGTGACAATGGTGTTTTTACTACAGTAGTAGCGAGTCTGAGTATTGTTGTTGTAGTAGTAGAGAGTCTGGGTATTGTTGTTGTAGTAGTAGAGAGTCTGGGTATTGTTGTTGTAGTAGTAGAGAGTCTGGGTATTGTTGTTGTAGTAGTAGAGAGTCTGGGTATTGTTGTTGTAGTAGTAGAGAGTCTGGGTATTGTTGTTGTAGTAGTAGCGAGTCTGAGTATTGTTGTTGTAGTAGTAGAGAGTATGGGTATTGTTGTTGTAGTAGTAGAGAGTCTGGGTATTGTTGTTGTAGTAGTAGAGAGTCTGGGTATTGTTGTTGTTGTAGCAGTAGTGAGTCTAAGTATTGTTGTTGTAGTAGTAGAGAGTCTGGGTATTGTGTTGTTGTAGCATTAGTGAGTCTAAGTATTGTTGTTGTAGTAGTAGAGAGTCTGGGTATTGTTGTTGTAGTAGTAGAGAGTCTGGCTGTTGTTGTTGTTGTAGTAGTAGAGAGTCTGGGTGTTGTTGTTGTTGTAGTAGTAGAGAGTCTGGGTGTTGTTGTTGTAGTAGTAGAGAGTCTGGGTATTGTTGTTGTTGTAGTAGTATAGAGTCTGGGTATTGTTGTTGTAGTAGTAGAGAGTCTGGGTGTTGTTGTTGTTGTAGTAGTAGAGAGTCTGGGTATTGTTTTTGTAGTAGTAGCGAGTCTGGGTATTGTTGTTGTAGTAGTAGAGAGTCTGGGTGTTGTTGTTGTTCTAGTAGTAGAGAGTCTGGCTGTTGTTGTTGTAGTAGTAGAGAGTCTGGGTATTGTTGTTGTTGTAGTAGTAGAGAGTCTGGGTGTTGTTGTTGTAGTAGTAGAGAGTCTGGGTATTGTTGTTGTAGTAGTAGAGAGTCTGCGTGTTGTTGTTGTTGTAGTAGTAGAGAGTCTGGGTGTTGTTGTTGTAGTAGTAGAGAGTCTGGGTATTGTTGTTGTAGTAGTAGAGAGTCTGGGTATTGTTGTTGTAGTAGTAGAGAGTCTGGGTGTTGTTGTTGTAGTAGTAGAGAGTCTGGGTATTGTTGTTGTAGTAGTAGAGAGTCTGGGTGTTGTTGTTGTTGTAGTAGTAGAGAGTCTGGGTGTTGTTGTTGTAGTAGTAGAGAGTCTGGGTATTGTTGTTGTAGTAGTAGAGAGTCTGGGTATTGTTGTTGTAGTAGTAGAGAGACTGGGTGTTGTTGTTGTTGTAGTAGTAGAGAGTCTGGGTGTTGTTATTGTTGTAGTAGTATAGAGTCTGGGTATTGTTGGTGTTGTAGTAGTAGAGAGTCTGGGTGTTGTTGTTGTTGTAGTAGTATAGAGTCTGGGTATTGTTGTGTAGTAGTAGGAGTCTGGGTGTTGTTGTTGTTGTAGTAGTAGAGAGTCTGGGTATTGTTGTTGTAGTAGTAGAGAGTCTGGGTGTTGTTGTTGTTGTAGTAGTAGAGAGTCTGGCTGTTGTTGTTGTAGTAGTAGAGAGTCTGGGTATTGTTGTTGTAGTAGTAGAGAGTCTGGGTGTTGTTGTTGTAGTAGTAGAGAGACTGGGTGTTGTTGTTGTTGTAGTAGTAGAGAGTCTGGGTGTTGTTATTGTTGTAGTAGTATAGAGTCTGGGTATTGTTGGTGTTGTAGTAGTAGAGAGTCTGGGTGTTGTTGTTGTTGTAGTAGTATAGAGTCTGGGTATTGTTGTTGTAGTAGTAGAGGTCTGGGTGTTGTTGTTGTTGTAGTAGTAGGAGTCTGGGTATTGTTGTTGTAGTAGTAGAGAGTCTGGGTGTTGTTGTTGTTGTAGTAGTAGAGAGTCTGGCTGTTGTTGTTGTAGTAGTAGAGAGTCTGGGTATTGTTGTGTGTAGTAGTAGAGAGTCTGGGTGTTGTTGTTGTAGTAGAGAGAGTCTGGGTATTGTTGTTGTAGTAGTAGAGAGTCTGGGTGTTGTTGTTGTTGTAGTAGTAGAGAGTCTGGGTGTTGTGTGTAGTAGTAGAGAGTCTGGGTATTGTTGTTGTATAGTAGAGAGTCTGGGTATTGGTTGTTGTAGTAGTAGAGGTCTGGGTGTTGTTGTTGTAGTAGTAGAGAGTCTGGGTATTGTTGTTGTAGTAGAGAGTCTGGGTGTGTTGTTGTTGTAGTAGTAGAGAGTCTGGGTATTGTTGTTTTAGTAGTAGAGTCTGGGTGTTGTTGTTGTAGTAGTAGAGTCTGGGTATTGTTGTTGTAGTAGTAGAGTCTGGGTGTGTTGTTGTTGTTGTTGTAGTAGTAAAGAGTCTGGGTGTTGTTGTTGTTGTAGTAGAGAGTCTGGGTATTGTTGTTGTAGTAGTAGAGAGTCTGGGTATTGTTGTTGTAGTAGTATAGAGTCTGGGTGTTGTTGTTGTTGTAGTAGTAGAGAGTCTGGGTATTGTTGTTATAGTAGTAGAGAGTCTGGGTATTGTTGTTGTAGTAGTAGAGAGTCTGGGTGTTGTTTTTGCAGTAGTAGAGAGTCTGGGTATTGTTGTTGTAGTAGTAGAGAGTCTGGGTGTTGTTGTTGTAGTAGTAGAGAGTCTGGGTATTGTTGTTGTAGTAGTAGAGAGTCTGGGTATGTTGTTGTAGTAGTAGAGAGTCTGGGTATTGTTGTAGTAGTAGAGAGTGGGGGTATTGTTGTTGTAGTAGTAGAGAGTCTGGGTATTGTTGTTGTAGTAGTAGAGAGTCTGGGTATTGTTGTTGTAGTAGGAAAGAGTCTGGGTGTTGTTGTTCTAACAGTAGGGAAGCTGTGTATTGTTGTTGTAGTAGTAGAGAGTCTGGGTATTGTTGTTGTAGTAGTAGAGAGTCTGGGTATTGTTGTTGTAGTAGTAGAGAGTCTGGGTATTGTTGTTGTAGTAGTAGAGAGTCTGGGTATTGTTGTTGTATTAGTAGCGATTCTGGGTATTGTTGTTGTAGTAGTATCGAGTCTGGGTATTGTTGTTGTAGTAGTAGCGATTCTGGGTATTGTTGTTGTAGTAGTAGCGATTCTGGGTATTGTTGTTGTAGTAGTAGCGATTCTGGGTATTGTTGTTGTAGTAGTAGAGAGTCTGGGTATTGTTGTTGTAGTAGTAGAGAGTCTGGGTATTGTTGTTGTAGTAGTAGAGAGTCTGGGTATTGTTGTTGTATTAGTAGCGATTCTGGGTATTGTTGTTGTAGTAGTATCGAGTCTGGGTATTGTTGTTGTAGTAGTAGCGATTCTGGGTATTGTTGTTGTAGTAGTAGCGATTCTGGGTATTGTTGTTGTAGTAGTAGCGATTCTGGGTATTGTTGTTGTAGTAGTAGCGATTCTGAGTATTGTTGTAGTAGTAGTAGCGATTCTGGGTATTGTTGTTGTAGTAGTAGCGATTCTGCGTATTGTTGTATCTCTCGGGGAAGACTACAGTGACAGGCTTGCTTAATTGGTTTAAAAGTAATTGAGCTAAATCTTGTAAGCAACAACAACAAGAAGCATAGTAAAAAACGCAGTATATCTCCACTACTTCTTTGTGAGAAACTCTTTCTAAGAAGACATTCCACTTGTTCTTGCTAGTCTAGATAAGCTAGCAGTAGAGATCCTAGTATAGTTGGTGCTGTGGTTGCACATCAGCTATATACTTGTCTTTGCTAGTCTAGATAAGCAAGCAGTAGAGATCCTTGTATAGTTGGTGCTGTGGTTGCACATCAGCTATATACTTGTCTTTGCTAGTCTAGATAAGCAAGCAGTAGAGATTCCTAGTATAGTTGGTGACGTGTTGGCACATCAGCTATATACTTGTCTTTGCTAGTCTAGATAAGCTAGCAGTAGAGATCCTAGTATAGTTGGTGCTGTGGTTGCACATCAGCTATATACTTGTCCTTGCTAGTTTAGATAAGCTAGCAGTAGAGATCCTAGTATAGTTGGTGACGTGTTGGCACATCAGCTATATACTTGTCCTTGCTAGTCTAGATAAGCTAGCAGTAGAGATCCTAATATAGTTGGTGACGTGTTGGCACATCAGCTATATACGTCTTGCAAGCATTCATCTTCAAGGTGTTGTTCCCACCATTTGTCGGATTATTTCATTTCGCGGTTGATCCGTTCTTGTCTTATTTACAATTTTTCTTATTATGCAACTCATCTCCAATTTTATCTTTCTGTCATGGTATTTGGTGAATGTCCATGTTTGGCATTGATAGCACAGAATCAGGGTCAATATTGCTTGGAAGATTTGTGTTTGTGTGTGTGTGTGTGTGTCCATCAAGATATTTGAATATTTCAGGATTGGTCCAAGCTGATAGGTAACATTGTTTGCTTTGTGAATTTGACATTCGATTTCTATGTGTTTTTTTTCTATTTTGTGTAAATATGCTTCCTTCAGTTGTGTTGTTTTTCTATGTGGTCTTCGAAAATGGCTTTTGCTGAAATTGTGGATTATATGTTCTTTTTCAGATATGTCGATGACACAGTATTACTGTCCACAACACAAAAAATAATGGAGAAACTAATTATGTCAGTTCGTAAGAACAGTGAAGAGCAAAACCTCTATCTTAATGCGAAGAAAACTAAGTTGATGACAACTGACAAAACAAACAAGGCAGATGAAATATGTATCAATGAGGAATAATTGGAAGAAGTGGAGAGTTTTTAATATCTTGGATCACTACTAACGGAGATACAATGAGGGAAATTAGAAGGAGGACATCTAACGCTCTTCAGAAAGTAAAACAACTAAAGAATCTGTGGAGAATGAATGAATGAATGAATGAATAATCTTTATTTTTAAATGGTAAAAAATTGGCCCGTCTTACATTCTGCCCTTCATCACTCCATCTTTCATTCTTCCCACACACTCGATTTAATACAAATATAAAAATTAAATTAGGAAAAAACATATCAAAAGAGTGTAAGATTTAACAACTACGTTCAAAGTAAAAGAGAAGAAGTAATTAACCTAATAAAATAGCTCTTATGCACATATACACACACAGGCATATAAATAAAAAATACATTGTAAATACAGATCTTCTAATATATGTTTTTTAACAAACATTAAAATAATTTCTAACAATATCTAACAAGTTACTTTTCGAACTATGTCATTTTATAATTGATGGTAGGCGAGTCATGTGTTGAGAGAGTGTTGGTTATTCTATGGAGGCATATAATTACAAACATGTGACAAGGATTGGTTTCTGGAATATGAGAACGATGGCAGCACCAACAAAAACTACTCAGGTCATCAAAGAAATGGAGAGATACCATCTAGACATACTGGGCATCAGCGAAATGCGATGGCCAGAAGCAGGTAAAAGATCGGCGGAAAACGCCTCATTGAGGCAGAAATGACGGTAAATTTCGAGATGGGGTGGGTATTATTATATCAAAC
The DNA here is from genome assembly GCA_009760885.1 of Achatina immaculata. Taxonomy (NCBI): domain Eukaryota; kingdom Metazoa; phylum Mollusca; class Gastropoda; order Stylommatophora; family Achatinidae; genus Lissachatina; species Lissachatina immaculata. Next base: position 21,564,264 of record CM019701.1, read on the forward strand.
GTAGCAGCAAAGAGCCTTGTAGAATGGGAACCAATGAACAGTCGTATAATAAGAGCACGATACAACATAAGACATGGAAGAGTGACATTAATACAGTGTTATGCACCCACGAATGATGCAGATGATGATGTGAAAGACGACTTCTATCACCAACTACAACAAATCATCAACAAAGTCCCTAAACACGACATCCTAATTGCTATGGGGGACTTCAACGCTAAGGTAGGGAAAGATAATACCGATGCTGAAAAAGTGATGGGGAAAGAAGAAACTGACATGGTTAATCAGAACGGAGGAAGATTAATCGAATTATGTCTAACAGAGGGCATGGTCATTGGAGGCACATTATACCCACACAAAGAGATACATAAAACAACGTGGATATCTCCAGATGATAGAACTAGACACCAGATAGATCATTTTTGTATTAGAAAGCAATACAGAACATCTCTCATAGATGTAAGGGCTTATAGGGGTGCAGATGTCAACAGTGATCACAATCTGTGTATAGGGAAAATAAAACTAAAATTGAAAAGCCAACACAAGAAATCAGTACACAGTAAGATAAACAGCCACAGACTGCAAGAAGAGAATACTAACATTAATTTCAATCAGGAACTTGCCAATCATTTCACAACACCCAGTTAAGTAGATGAGATAGGTATAGATGAGATATGGAATTCTTACAGCACAGCCATAATCACAGCAGCAACAGCAAGCGCTGGACGGAAAAAACCAAATAGAAAAGCATGGATATCAGATAAAACATGGAAGTATATACATGAAAGACGAGAAGTCAAATTAGACATGCTGAATGCAAAAACAGAACTTGCAAAAGATCTGGTGAAAGCAACATACAAAGAAATAGACCAGAAAGTAAAAAGTTCAGCTAGAAGGGATAAAAGAGAATACATAGACAATATGGCGAAAGAGGCAGAAAAAGCAGCAAAAACAGGAGACAGCAAAACTTTATATAACATACAAAAGAGGCTAACAGGTACTATTACATCTAAAGAAAGACCAATCCTTAGCAAAACTGGAACCCTATTAACATCAAATAAAGACCAAAAGCAAAGACGGGCTGAACACTTTCAAGAAGTATTTAATCGACCACACCCAAAAGAATTATTAAACCTTGAAACTGACTTACCAGCCCCACAACTAAATGTCAATCTAGATGAAATTAAATTGCATGAAACTGAAACAGCAGTGAATTTAATGGCTAACAACAAAGCTGCAGGTGAAGATGAAATAACAGCCGAAATGCTAAAAGCTATCAATAGTGACAACATAAGACAACTGCAGAGAATGTTTAAGAAGATTTGGAAAGAAGAGAAGGTCCCTTCTAATTGGAAAAAAGGAATCATTGTTCAAATATCAAAAAAAAAAAAAAAAAGACAACCTTAGTGACTGTAACAACTGGAGAGGAGTAACCTTAATATCAATTGTGTCAAAAGTATTTTGCAAGGTCATTTTGAATAGACTCAAAGATATATTGGATACTGCAATGAGAGAAGAACAAGCAGGATTTCGAAAAGAGAGAAGCTGTATCGACCAGATCTTTACTCTCAGAATAATACTTGAAGAATATATTGGAAAGCAGAAACCATTAATACTGAATTTCATAGATTTTAAGAAGGCATTTGATAGCATACACAGAGATTCATTATGGAGAATTTTAAGTCTATATGAAATACCATGTTGAGCAATAGAGGGCTCACCTGGGCAAGAGCAGAAAAAAAGGCAAAGGACAGGCATTTGTGGAAAACCCTTGCGGAAGCCCCATGTGCCCTGGGCACTTAAGGTTCAGAGAGAGAGAGAGAGAGAGAGAGAGAGAGAGATGAAATACCATCTAAAATTGTCAGCATCATTAAGGACTTATACAATGGATATGTTTGTGCAGTCAAGACAGAAGAAGGGATGAGTGAATGGTTCCAGATTGAAACAGGTGTGAAACAAGGATGTATACTGTCTCCTTTACTTTTTGGGATTACAATAGACTTTATAATGAAAAAATGCTGCACAGGTAACATAGGTATCGACTGGGTACATGGGACCCAGCTAGAAGATCTTGATTTTTCTGATGACATAACTCTTATCAGTAATAATATGAATTCCATGCAAGAAAAAACACATAGCCTGTCTTCACTGGCTAGCAAAATAGGACTTGAAATTAACAAGGACAAAACAAAAATAATGAAAATTCCCCTCAATCAAAATGGAAAAATACACGTAGAAGGGACAGATATTGAAGAAGTCAATCAATTTGCATACCTTGGCAGCTACATAGACCAGGATGGTGACACTAGAAAGGAAGTTAGGATCAGAATTGCAAAAGCAGCATCAATCTTCAAGAATCTTGAGAACATATGGAATTCAAAAGTTATAAGCACAAAAACCAAGTTAAGACTATTCAATTCGAATGTAATATCCACCCTCATTTATGCACGCGAAAGCTGGAAAACAACTAAAGAAATAGAAAAGAAATTAGACTCTTTTGAAAACAAATGCCTAAGGAAAATAGTCGGCATCAAGTGGAACGAAGTCAAGAACAATGCAGAGACAAGACAGATGACTGAACAACAACCAATCTCATGGGTGATCAGGAAAAGGAGATGGACATATGTTGGTCACTTGATGAGAAGAAATGATCAGAGAATCCCAAAACAAGCTATCAAAGTGGAACACAAGAGTCCGAAGTGAAACTCTGAAGAGGACATTATTAAGAGAGGCCAAATTAACAGGCATAAAATCCTTTGATGAGGTTGAAAGACTCACTAAGGACAGGAAAAATTGGCGAACTACTTTGTGAGCCCTATGTGACGTTTAACGGCACGGGAAGGATATAAGATATAAGATAAGATATAATTACAAGCAAGTAAATAATGAAACAGGTTTGAGTTAGAGGATGAAGTATTACCAATGGATTTTAAATGCTAAGGGATGGTGTTCCAGAGCTGTACTGCAGAGTATGCAAGGCTTTTCTTATACAGATCAATCCTGGGTTTAGGAAGAAGACAGTTTTTTAAACGCTGTCTATGTTTAGTGTTATGCGTAAACAGTGACCACAAGTAAGGCGGAGCATTGTGCGACAGAATTCTGGGAACAAACTTAACTTTGTTAAAAATGATTCTATTTTTGAGGGGTAGAATTTTGAGTTGTTTGTGTTGATTTACACTCTGTACTGGGTGTTTGTCACAAATCAGATTTAATGCTCGGTTGTGAAGTGACTGGAATGTGTTTGAGACTGAGCATCCATCCCAGTTTGTGGAACAGTAATCTAAGTGTGTTTGTGTGTGTGATATGTAGTATATCATTTTTGTGTCTCTGTCGATAAAGTGTTTAATTTTGGCTAGTTGGTAAACTTTCTGTGCAGTCAAGTGTGTTAGGTTATGTACGTGAGAATTCCAAGTTAAATGCTGATCAATGATGAGTCTTAGAGTTTTATGTTCATGAACATTATCTATTGCCTTAGATAAAAAAAAAGTTGTAGTTAAGTTTTTGTTGCATTCTGCAGTTTCTGTCCTGTAGTAATGAGCATGGATTGTGTTTTGTTTGTGTTTATCAACATACCATTGTTATTACTCCATTTAATCAAACTGTTTATATCATTTTGGAGCGTTATCTGTAGGTTATTGATGTCATAGTTCCTATTATAAGCAGTACAGTCATCAGCAAAAAGATCACATGAAGAGTGCTTTAAATGTAGTGCTAAGTCGTTAATATAGGTAGCAAAGAGAAGAGGACCACGAACAGAGCCTTGAGGAATACCACTATCAAGGAATAGACAGAACCACAAAAATAAGATTTTTAAGGGCATGCATCTTTCCCATCGCAACATATGCCTGTGAGACCTGGACACTTAACAAAACAGCCGAGAAACACATAAATGCCTTTGAATGTAAATGCTACAGAAGAGTTCTTCAAATATCATGGACACAAAAAAAGAACAAATATATCCATACTACAAGAATTTAATATTGAAGAAGGATGGCTGTTAAGGAGGATTAAAGAGAGACAACTTAAATATTTTGGACACATTAAATGATAATATAGAGAAGACAGTCTTGGAAGGGTATATAGTGGGAAAAAGCAAGAGAGGAAGATCAGAATGCATAAAATAGGAAAAAGTAGGAGCAGCTTTATTACTTAACGATTACAAAGTTGTGACGTTTCGGCGTGAGCCTTAATCATACAAAAATATACAGGACGAAGAAGTAGAGAGAGGAGATAAAGTATAGATTCACATGAATACTATTAAAAAAAATTTTTTTAAAGAGTACTTAGCTGTAAATTGTAAGGTGTGGCTTGTCCGGCGGCGTGTGTCAGGAATGGATTTAGTAGAACGTGGAGACTTTAAATAGAGACCTGTGACATGTGGTCGATGGGTTGTAACTGGGGGTGGTTGATGGGGAACCGGGGAGGGGAGAGAGAGTGATACAATATTGACCTAGCTAGGAGAAGTTGAAACAGATGATTAGAGAAGAGGGGTTGCAGAGTGATGCTGTGAGGAAGTTTGAAAAGTAAGAAGGGGTGGAGCTTAGTGGAGAGGTACTATAATGATTGAAGAGAATGTTAAGTGTAGCTAAACAGCGAGTTTAACCGTTGTGACTCTAGCGTCCCCTAAATTTTAAATGCAGCGGTTCTCAAGCGCCAGGCGGCTTGTGTCATCTACGTGACATTGTTTGATGGCTGTTACCAGACAATCAGACTTGCCTCTGTGGTTGGGGCCATTGAAAATATTTGGGACTGGTTTCGAAGCATGCTGGGCGATGTCTTACAGATGTTTTTGCATGCGGTCCCTAATCTGAGACCAGTCTCACCTATATATGTTATTCTGCATCTTTTGCAAACGATGACATATATCACATTACGGAACTCGCATGTGAATCCCCCATGAGGAGTGAGGATAGTTTTGGGAAAGGTGATTGTTTTCGTTTCCCAGACTGCCTGGCAGGTAACGCAGCGGGGGCGGTTATATTTTCTGGTGCCAACATATGTAAGGCTCTGCTTCAAGTGGCTGTGGACCAGGATGTACTTAAGGTTTGGCTCACGTTTGTATGCCAATAGGGGTGGATCAGAGAAAATATTGGAAAAGAGAGGAAGATCAAGGCGAAGATGGCTGCAAGACATCATTGATGATCTGCAAATGGATGCATCAGCAGCAGGCCATCTTGCTCACAACCGAGAGGCCTACAGGAGTGCTGTTAGGAAGGCAAAGTTCTGCGTTGGACATGCAAATAAGTGAATGTATGGTCTTCATTTGCAAGTACTCATCTTGCTTTCTGTCATTCTTGATTCTGCCCATATTCTTTTCTGTCTTTTTTGTGAAACTGAACTATACACTTTCATGGTGTTCTTGATATAAACGCTACATTATCTTGGGGTTCTTCTTGTCACTATTCGTTTTGTTTTCTTGATATTTCTTTTCATATTGTATTCTTTATAGCTGCTGTCGAGGCAACTAATATTTTCTTTTTTTGTGTGAGTTTTGTATTTCTTCATCATTTTGGTGTAGTAAGCTTTTGTAGTCTGCGAACATCAATTCATTTAATTTCTCCGGTTCTTCGGCTGATCTGGTCCATGTACATAACTGTTAGTCACGTCTGTCTGCTAGTTTAAGTGAAACTTTAGTCACGTCTGTCTGGTAGTTCAAGTGAAGCTTTAGTTACGTCTGTTAGTTAAAGTGAAGGTTTAGTCATGCCTGCAGCCAGCTTAAGTGAAACTTTAGTCACGTCTGTCTGGTAGTTCAAGTGAAAGTTTAGTCACGTATGTCTGCTAGTTTAAGTGAAACTTTAGTCACGCCTGTCTGTTAGTTAAGGTGAATGTTTAGTCACATATGTCTGCTAGTTTAAGTGAAACTTTAGTCACGTATGTCTGCTAGTTTAAGTGAAACTTTAGTCACGTATGTCTGCTAGTTTAAGTGAAACTTTAGTCACGTCTGTCTGTTAGTTAAGGTGAATGTTTAGTCACATATGTCTGCTAGTTTAAGTGAAACTTTAGTCACGTATGTCTGCGAGTTTAAGTGAAACTTTAGTCACGTATGTCTGCTAGTTTAAGTGAAACTTTAGTCACGCCTGTCTGTTAGTTAAGGTGAATGTTCAGTCACATAGGTCTGCTAGTTTAAGTGAAACTTTAGTCACGTATGTCTGCTAGTTTAAGTGAAACTTTAGTCACGCCTGTCTGTTAGTTAAGGTGAATGTTCAGTCACATATGTCTGCTAGTTTAAGTGAAACTTTAGTCACGTATGTCTGCTAGTTTAAGTGAAACTTTAGTCACGTATGTCTGCTAGTTTAAGTGAAGCTTTAGTCACGTATGTCTGCTAGTTTAAGTGAAGCTTTAGCCACGTATGTCTGTTAGTTTAAGTGAATATTTAGTTACATCTGTCTGGTAGTTTAAATGAAGATTTAGTTACGTCTGTCGGGTAGTTTAAATGAAGATTTAGTTACGTCTCTCTGGTAGTTTAAATGAAGATTAAGTTACGTCTGTCTGGTAGTTTAAATGAAGGTTTAGTCACGTCTGTCTGGTAGTTTAAATGAAGGTTTAGTCACGTCTGTCTGGTAGTTTAAATGAAAGTTTAGTCACGTCTGTCTGGTAGTTTAAGTGACGCTTTAGTAAGGTCTCTCTGGTATTTTAAGTAATTGTTTAGTCACATTTATCTGGTAGTTTAAGTGAAGGTTTTCTCAGGTCTGTGTAGGTTTAATCTCGTCTTTCTGACAGTTTAAGTGAAGGTTTAGTTATATATATATATATATATATATATATATATATATAATATATATATTATATATATATATATACTCACGGAAAAAAGTAAGTATGCAATGCTTTAAAAAGCACCATGAACGTGCTCAGGTGATGACTGAAATAAAATTTGGCACACATTATGTTTGATTATACAATAACAGATAAAATGATAACTTTCAGGCCAGTCACATGTCACAAAAAGTGAAAAGAACTCACCTAATGTGGCTCACCACCCCAAGAACAGAAAATCAGGGTTTCAATATCGTGTGTGTCCTCCTTGGGCAGTTATCACTGCTTGACATCGCCTTCTCATCGAACCAATGACACGTTGTATAAGTTTTTGAGACATGTTATTTCATTCTTCTTGCAACGCTTGGGCTAATTCTTGGTGGTTTCCAGGACGATTGTGTCGTCTTCTCAACCTGCGGTCCAGTTCATCCCAAATGTGCTCGATAGGTGACAGGTCCGGTGAAACTGCTGGCCATGGCAAGACAGTAATCTGATGTTGTTGAAAGTAGTCCCTGACCACATGTGCGAAATGTGGACGAGCGCTATCCTGCTGCAGTACCAGGTCTTATCCATTAGCATCCAGAAAAGGCACTACGTGGCGTGTAATGATTTCGTCCCTATATCGTAAACCTGTAAGATTGCCATTGAGGAAGACTATGCCAGCATAGGAAATTCCTCCCCAAACCATTACACTGCCTCCTCTTCTCCTATCCACCTCTAGCACACAGTTATTCGCAAAGCGTTCTCCTCTTCGCCTGTACATTAAAGCACGCCCATCATGGCCTTGCAGACAGAATCTGGTCTCATCAGTGAATAGGATCCGTCTCCATTGATGATAAGGCCATGCCACATGGTGCCTGGCCCAGTTCAAGCGGGTTTGTCTGTGGCGAACTGTCAGTACTGGTCTAACTGCAGGCCTATGAGGTAAGAGATTTACCTCTCTGAGTCTGTTCCTCACTGTCCTGCCCGACACCTGGAATGTTGCAGGCAGTCCATGTTGCCTGGAGAAACCTGTTACGAAGGTGCATGAGGTGGATGTAGAGGTCTTGTGCAAGGGTGGTAACTCGTGGTCTGCCGCTTCTATGGCTGTCATCAACGGAACAATTTTTGGTTAAAACGACTTTGAAGGCGTGATATTGTGTTTCTGTGAACATTAAAATATTGAGATACTGCTGCTACTGTTGATCCAGCAGCTGTTTCTCGCTGATGTTCATTCAATCTTGGCATGATGAAAAAAGATGTTTATGTTGGAATTCCACTACTTCTTTCTTCAACGATTACGTGAAGAGATCTCTGAGAACAGAATTACACACTTACCCTCATTTTATCCGTGGTCAGTAACCAATCTTGGATCACTGCGCGTGATTTCACTGGAGCTGTGGTTATCTCCCATGAATATTGCGATCAACTTCGTGCAGCACGGAGAAGTGGACAACACTCAGACAAAACTTCGTGCCAAATCTGATTTCATTTCACTCATGACAACGTGACTGATAAGCTTGACACCACTGCACACTTACTTTTTTCCATGAGTATATATATATTATATATATATATAATATATATATTATATATATATATATATATATATATATATGTCTGTTAGTTCAAGTGAAGCTTTAGTTACATCTGTCTGTTAGTTCCAGTGAAGCATTAGTCTCATCTGTCTGTTAGTACAAGTGAAGCTTTAGTCACATCTCTTTGTTAGTTCAAGTGAAGCTTTAGTCACTTCTCTTTGTTAGTTCAAGTGAAGCTTTTGTCACGTCTGTCTGTTACTTCAAGTTAAGCTTTTGCGGTTTGTATGTTAGTTCACATGAAACTTTAGTGGTGTTTGTATATTAGTTCAAGTGAAACTTTAGTGATGTTTATATGTTAGTTCAAGTGAAACTTTAGTGATGTTTGTATGTTAGTTCAAGTGAAACTTTAGTAATGTGTGTATGTTAGTTCAAGTGAAATTTTAGTGATGTATGTATGTTATTTTAAATGAAACTTTACTGATTTTTGTATGTTCGTTCAAGAGAAACTTTAGTGATGTGTGTATGTTAGTTCAAGTGAAACTTTAGTGATGTTTGGATGCTAGTTCAAGCTAAACTTTAGTAATGTTTGTATGTTAGTTCAAATGAAGGGTTAATGATGTTTATATGTTAGTTCAAGTGAAGGGTTAGTGATGTTTATATGTTAGCTAAAATGAAGCGTGGTGAAGTCAATCAGTCCAGGTAAAGCCTTCATCTGTGATGTTCAATGCCAACAGAAGTAGGCAAGCAATCAAAGTGTGTAATGAGAACGAACTAACGAACATACTTTATGTTCATTCGTTTGTTCTCATTACACACTTGTTTTCATTTCATCTTAGTTTTTCAATTCTAAAACAAAGCCTTTCATATTATCACCTTTAGAACATGCTTGTCTATACTCATTATCACCAGTTTCTGGTGTTTAAATGTATCAGATGATCTGGATTGCAGTTTCTCCCTGTAAATCTTACATCTTACATTCCTCCCGTGCCGCTAAACATCACACAGGGCCCGCATTGTAGTTCGCCAAGATTTAAACAATGTAAATAGTGAAGTGTTAATAACCTCGATAGCTGGATCCCTGAATAGTATTCTAATGAATATGACTGTAGATGACTGGAACGAATATGACTGTAAATTACTGAAGAAAATATTAGTGTAGAGGTTATGGCTATAGATGATTTGAACGACTAACACATATGATGGCTGAAGCTACTATATAATGATATTTAAAATGTCGTTATTTATCCTCTCTTATTTACGGTTCCCCGTGTGGTACCCGGGATCTGCAAAGAATAGGACCACTGTACCCTACCACGCATGATCGTAAAAGGCGACTAAGGAGGGTTCAGCATAGGGCCAGCAACCCTATCTGGTTAAAAAAAAACTATCAGACTGCTACAGAAACAGAAGCAAGGGAAACAACAAATGCAGGTGGAAGGAGAAATGCTTATCAAGAAACTGAGCCCATGAAGGTTGTGGATGAAAGCCAGCCAATGGAAGTCCCCAGCCCGACTGCAGACCTCCTGGAGCCTAAACACAAGATGCAAATAGGCAGCTGGAATGTAAAAACACTTAACCAGACTGGAAAACTTGCACAAAGCATCAAGGAAATGCACAGATACAAACTAGACATACTAGGAATACAGGAAGCAAGATGGACAGGACAAGGCAGAAGGAAATTAACAACACAGCACACAGAAGATACAATAATATGGTCAAGTAAAGAAGGTCATCATGAAAGAGGAGTAGCATTGATTATAACAAAATAAGCATCAAGAGCATTGCTGAAATGGACCCCAATAAATGAGAGATTATTATATGCACGGTTCAACTCAAGATTCACGAAGCTGTCTATTATAGTTTGTTATGCACCAACAGAAGCAGCTGCAGAGGAATTAAAAGAAGATTTTTACAACAGTCTCCAAGCCGCAGTAGAAACAATACCCAAGCATGATATGCTACTCATCTTGGGCGACTTCAATGCAGAAGTAGGTGAAGGCAATGAAGATAGAAGAAGAATCATGGGAAGAGAAGGAATTGGAGAAATAAATCAAAATGAAGAAAGACTGTGCAGTTTCTGTGAAGAAAATATGATGACCATCGGAGGGATAATTTTCCAACATAAAAACATCCATAAAGTGACTTGGAGGTTCCCAGATAAAACCACAGAAAACCAAATCGATCACATACTAATAAACAACAAGTGGAAACAGTCACTACAAGATGTGCGAGCAAGGAAAGGAGCAGATGTAGGAGGTGATCACAACCTTCTGGTAGCAAAAATAAAACTAAAATTAAGGAGAGTCAAAATCGGAGAACACAGAAAGATACATTTTGATACAAGAAAACTGATAGACCAGCAAACAAGAAATGAATTCTCAATAGTACTTAAGAACTGCTTCAGACGAAGCAGAAATGTCCATATTAGAGTTCAATAAAACACTACAGGAAACAGCAAAAGAGGTGCTGGGATATCGGAAACGGAGAAAAGAGGAATGGATAAGTAAGACCACATGGGAAAAGATAGAGCAAAGAAAAGAAATCAAGAAATAATTACTGAACACCAAATCACAAAGGCTAAAAGAACACAAAATTATACACAAAAAAAACACAAAAAGACAAAGAAGTGAAGGAATCATGCCGTCAAGATAAACGTCAATAATATGACAACTTAGCAGAAGCAGCAGAGAAAGCAGCATGTGTAAAGGACATGAAAACCATATACAAAATCACAAAGCAGATGACAGGTAACTTCAGCACAAGATGTGACAGTGCAATAAGGACACATAAGGGAGAACTGGTCAGTGGAGAAATAGAAAAAACTGAAAGATGGAGGGAATACTAACACCCTACTAAACAGAACACAAGCAGTACAAACAATAGACATACCTGAAGCAAAAATGGAACTAAACATCACTACAAGACCAATAACAATAAGTGAAGTAAAGGAGGCAATAAAGAAGCTAAAATTAGACAGGGCACCAGGTGAAGATGAAGTGACTGCTGAGATGTTGAAAGCAGAAGAAACAGAAACATCAAAACAACTCTGCCGGATACTAAAACAAATCTGGGATCTAGAAAAAGCTCCTTAGGTGTTGAAAACTGGGCTTTTAGTAAAAGTACCAAAGAAGGGTGACCTCAGAGATTGCGGGAACTAGAGAGGCATTACCCTACTGCCACTCACCAGTAAAGTATTTTGTAGAATAATCATCAACAGAATTGTACCAGCACTTGATGGAAAACTTCGGAAAGAGCAGGCAGGATTTAGGAAAGGAAGATCATGCATAGACCACATATTTGTACTTAGACAAATATTAGAACAGACAAATGAGTGGCATAGCACAACATGTGCACTGTTTATAGATTTTGAGAAAGCCTTTGACAGTGTCAACAGAGATACACTGTGGAAAATCCGAAGATGACATTGCCTCCGCCATAAGATAGTGAATGTAATCAAAGCCCTATACGAGGGTTTTCAGTGCAAAGTGATCTGTGGAGAACATACCTCCAGCAGCTTTAGGGTACAAACAGGAGTGAAGCAGGGATGTGTACTATCACCAACATTATTTATCTTGGCAGTGGACTGGTTAATGAAGGAAGCAACATCAGACAAACGCAGAGGATTACAATGGACCCTTGACACAGTGCTGGAGGACCTTGACTTTGCGGACGACATTTGTCTGCTATCAAGCAGCCACAAAGATATGCAAGATAAAATAAACGAGATAACTCAGAATGCAAACAACATAGGACTAAAGATCAACGTAGGAAAGACAAAATTAATGAAACAAAATATGAGCAACAGAAATGTACTCAGAGTAGATAACAAGTTAGTGGAAGAAGTCAACGAATTTGTATATCTTGGCAGTAGAGTAGTAGAAAATAGAGACAGCACAGAGGACATAAACAGCAGACTTACTAGAGCAAACCAGGCTTTTGCAATGCTGCAGACTATATGGAAATCTAAAAAACTAAGCATGAAGATGAAAATCAGGATATTTAAGAGTAATGTTCTAAGTGTACTACTCTATGGAAGTGAATGCTGGAAAGTCACCAAAACCATAGAAAACAAGTTAAATTCCTTCCAGACTAAATGTTTACGAAGAATTAAAAAAATATTTTGACTAAACACCATAAGAAATAACATCTTGTTGGTAGAAATGTAGATGAAGCCACTGACAGCAATTATTGAGGAAAGACGCTGGCGATGGTTGGGACATGTGCTCCGAATGACTGACAACTCACTACCAAAAATAGCACTAAGATGGACACCACAGGGGAACAGAAGTAAGGGTAGACCAAAAGAGACATGGAGAAGAATAACAGAAAGGATGTTGAGCAATAGAGGGCACATGACAGGCATTTGTGGAAAGAATTGCGGGAGTCCCATGTGCCCTGGGCACTTAAGGTTCAGTGAGAGAGATTTATGGTTGTTTGGTTTTCTTGTTCGTTAACTTGTTCTTCTTCTTTTCTTTTTCTTGTTGTTCTTCTTTTTCTTCTTCTCTTATTTAGCCCCTTCTTCTTATTATTTATGTTTCTTCTTCTTCTTCTTCTTCTTCTCTTTTTCTTGTTGTTATTTTTCTTCTTCTTTTTCTTCTTCTCTTCTTCTTATTATTTATGGGTCCTTTATCTTCTTCTTCATCTTCTTCTTCTTCTTCTTCTTCTTCTTCTTATTCTTCATCTTCTTCTTCTTCTCTTCTTCTTCTTCTTCTTCTTATTCTTCATCTTCTTCTTCTTCTTCTTCTTCTTCTTCACTCTTGCTGTCAACATCTGCTGTTCTTTCTTAGATACATTGGACTGTTCTTTCTTTGTAACCCCTGTACTGAGTGGTTAGAGCTTAGCTTCTTGCGTTGCTTTATTTGGTCTAGTAGGGCAGGTCTAGTGTTTTATATTTGGTGCAGATTTGGAGGATGTGTTCCACAATCTGAGGTACCTGGGCACATGTAAAAAAAGAGGCGAACTGTTAAACTTTATATACATGTGACTTCGGAGTCGATTGTGACGTGTTCTGAGATGGAAAATGATGACTTCTTCATTTCAGTTTAGCATGTGAAAGTCATCAAGTGACGGTCTTTGTGACCTTCCGTATGTCTTTACCTCTTCTGGTTATATAGAGTCAGAATGTCTGCACTTCTTGTGGTTATCTGTGTACCGAATGTCTTCATTTCTTCCGATTATACATGGTCAGTATGTCTTCATTTCTTGTGGTTATATATTGTCAGTATATCTTCATTTCTAGTGGTTATATGAGGTCAGTATATCTTCAGTTCTTGTGGTTATATATAGTCAGTATATCTTCAGTTCTTGTGCTTATATATTGTCAGTATGTCCTCAGTTTTTGTGGTTATATATGGTCAATATATCTTCATTTCTTATGGTTATATATGGTCAGTGTATCTTCAGGTCTTCTGGTTATATATGGTCAGTATGTCTGATTGCCCGGTTTCAGTTCTCTTTGTGGCTAGATATGTTTTCTCATTGCTTCTTTTTCCACAGTGAGATTTCAAGAGTGTATTGCTAATGTGGCAAGATGGTGGTCGTTATTAAAACGCTCTCGCCGGCATGGAGAAATCAGCGGAATTCCGCTTGATCTGTTATATATCATGTACCGGGAGTTGGGCATAAGGCTAACAACCTTATCCTGGGACCTATCTAGGGGCGACTCCAGATGGGAAGAAAAGATATCGTTATGGAAACTCGCAGAGAAACCAACCGAGCATCAGGGATGCCAACTCCGAAGAGCTCATTCGTCGGCCCCAAACATGTGACAAGGATTGGATTCTGGAATGTGAGAACGATGGCAGCACCAACAAAAACTACTCAGGTCATCAAAGAAATGGAGAGATACCATCTAGACATACTGGGCATCAGCGAAATGCGATGGCCAGAAGCAGGTAAAAGATCGGCGGAAAACGGTAAGTTAATAATACATTGAGGCAGAAATGACGGTAAATTCCGGGATGGGGTGGGCATTATTATGTCAAATGTAGCTGCAAAGAGCCTTGTAGAATGGGAACCGGTGAACAGTCGTATAGTAAGAGCACGATACAACCTACGATACGGAAGAATGACAATAATACAGTGTTATGCATCCACGAATGATGCAGATGATGATGTGAAAGACGACTTCTATCACCAACTACAACAAATCATCAACAAAGTCCCTAAACACGATATCTTAATTGCTATGGGGGACTTCAATGTTAAGGTAGGGAAGGATAATACCGATGTTGAAAATGTGATGGGGAAAGAAGGAATTGACATGGTTAATCAGAACAGAGAAAGATTAATTGAAATATGTCTAACAGAGGACATGGTCATTGGAGACACAATATTCCCACACAAAGAGATACATAAAACAACTTGGATATCTCCAGATGATAGAACTAGAAACCAGATAGTTCATTTTTGTATTAGAAAGCAATACAGAACATCTCTCATAGATGTAAGGGCTTATAGGGGTGCAGATGTCAACAGTGATCACAACCTGTGTATAGGGAAAATAAAACTAAAATTGAAAAGTCAACACAAGAAATCAGTACACAGAAAGATAAACAGCCACAACCTACAAGAAGAAAATACTAACATTAATTTCAATCAGGAACTTGCCAATCATTCCAAAACACCCAGTGAAGTTGAGGAGATAGGTATAGATGAGATATGGAATTTTTACAGCACAGCCATAATCACAGCAGCAAAAGTAGGCACTGGACTGGAAAAACCAAATAGAAAAGCATGGATATCAGATAAAACATGGAAGTATATACATGAAAGACGAGAAGTCAAATTAGACATGTTGAATGCAAACACAGATCATGAAAGAGATTTGGCAAAACCAAAATACAAAGAAATAGACAAGAGAGTAAAAAGTTCAGCTACAAGGGATAAAAGAGAATACATTGACAAATAGGCGAAAGAGGTAGAAAAAGCAGCAAAAACAGGAGACAGCAAAACTTTATATAACATACAAAAGAGGCTAACAGGTACTATTACATCTAAAGAAAGACTAATCCTTAGCAAAACTGAAACGCTATTAACATCAAATAAAGACCAAAAGCAAAGATGGGCTGAACACTTCCAAAAATACTTAATCGACTATACCCAAAAGAATTGTTAAACCTTGAAATTGACTTACCAGCCCCACAACTAAATGTCAACCTAGATGAAATTAAATTGCATGAAATTGAAACAGCAGTGAATTTAATGGATAAAAACAAAGCTGCAGGTGAAGATGAAATAACAGCCGAAATGCTAAAAGCTATCAATAGTGACAACATAAGACAACTGCAGAGAATGTTTAAGAAGATTTGGAAAGAAGAAAAGGTCCCTTCTAATTGGAAGAAAGGAATCATTGTCAAAATACCAAAAAAAGGGCAACCTTAGTGACTGTAACAACTGGAGAAGAGTAACCTTACTATCATTTGTGTCAAAAGTATTTTGAAAGGTCATTTTGAATAGAATCAAAGATATATTGGATACTGCAATGAGAGAAGAACAAGCAGGATTTCGAAAAGGGAGAAGCTGTCTCGACCAGATCTTTACTCTCAGAATAATACTTGAAGAACATATTGTAAAGCAGAAACCGTTAATACTGAACTTCATAGAATTTAAAAAAACATTTGATAGCATACACAGAGATTCATTGTGGAGAATTTTATGTCTATATGGAATACCATCTAAAATTGTAAACATCATTAAGGACTTATACAATGGATATGTTTGTGCAGTCAAGACAGAAGAAGGGATGAGTGAATGGTTCCAGATTGAAACAGGCGTGAAACAAGGATGTATACTGTCTCCTTTACTTTTTGGGATTACAATAGACTTCATAATGAAAAAAATGCTGCACAGGTAACACAGGTATTGACTGGGTACATGGGACCCAACTAGAAGATCTTGATTTTGCTGATGACATAACTCTTATCAGTAATAATATGAATTACATGCAAGAAAAAACACATAGCCTGTCTTCACTGGCTAGCAAAATAGGACTTGAAATTAACAAGGACAAAACAAAAATAATGAAAATTCCCATCAATCAAAATGGAAAAATACACATAGAAGGGACAGATATTGAAGAAGTCAATCAATTTGCATACCTTGGCAGCTACATAGACCAGGATGGTGACACTAGAAAGGAAGTTAGGATCAGAATTGCAAAAGCAGCATCAATCTTCAAGAATCTTGAGAACATATGGAATTCAAAAGTTATAAGCACAAAAACCAAGTTAAGACTATTCAATTCAAATGTAATATCCACCCTCATTTATGCACGCGAAAGCTGGAAAACAACTAAAGAAATAGAAAAGAAATTAGACTTTTTTAAAAACAAATGCCTAAGGAAAATACTCGGCATCAAGTGGAATGAATTCAAGAACAATGCAGAGATAAGACAGGTGACTGAACAACAACCAATCTCATGGGTGATCAGGAAAAGGAGATGGACATATGTTGGTCACTTGATGAGAAGAAATGTTCAGAGAATCCCAAAACAAGTGGAATACAACAGGCCGAAGAAAAAGAGGCAGACCGCGTGAAACTCTGAAGAGGACATTATTAAGAGAGGCCTAATTAACAGGCATAAAATCCTTTGATGAGGTTGAAAGATTCGCCGAAGACAGGAAAAATTGGCGAACTACTTTACGAGCCCTATGTGACGTTTAACGGCACGGGAAGGATATAAGATATAAGAGGAAGATTGTTACTCTGTGCTGTGAGTGAACTTTGGAGAAAGTGTCTTATAGTTCTGGTTGTTTCTTACGCTTAAGAATTTCTATCTTGCACGTGTGAGAAATACTACAGCCCATGTCTCCATCATGGAGCTTGATCCTGCTTCTATAACTGTTTTCTTTTTTTCTTTCTTTCGTTCTTTCTTTCTTTCTTTTTCTTTCAACATCTTCCACAACTTTCAGTTATAAAAACTATATTAAAACAGGAATATGTAATGTGAAGACAGGAAAACATCAAATGTAGTAAAACAAGAAACTTACTTTTCACAAGATTTTATTTGTCATTCACGAAGCTCTCCATATAAATATACCTCATTCATTCCTTTGCATGTCCCTTGCGGAACTTTGCCTCCCAAACAGCACTCCTGTAGGCCTCTCGGTTGTGAGCAAGATGGCCTGCTGCTGCTGCATCCATTTCCAGATCATCAACGATGTCTTGCAGCCATCTTCGTTTCGGTCTTCCTCTCTTTCTTTTTCCCATTATGTATCCCTCCAATATGGTCTTCTCTAAATTATCATGACGTTTAATGTGGCCAAAATATTTAAGTTTTCTCTCTTTAATCCTCTTTACTAGCCAGCCTTCATCAATATTAAGCTCTTGCAGTATAGATATATTTGTTCGTTTTTGTGTCCACGATATTTGAAGAACTCTTCTATAGCATTTACATTCAAAGGCATTTATGTGCTTCTCAGCTGTTTTGTTAAGTGTCCAGGTCTCACAGGCATATGTTGCGATGGGAAAGATGCATGCCCTTAAAAATCTTATTTTTGTGGTTCTGTCTGCTCCTCTCCACAGATTCTTTATTTGTTTTACTTTCTGAAGAGCAATAGATGTCCTCCTTTTAATTTCCCTCATTGTATCTCCATTATTAGTTAGTAGTGATCCAAGATATTCAAAACTCTCCACTTCTTCCAGTTTTTCCTCATTGATACATATTTCAGTAGCCTTGTTTGTTTTATCAGTTGTCATCACTTTAGTTTTCTTTGCATTAAGATAGAGGTTCTGCTCTTCGCTGTTCTTGCGGACTGACATAATCAGTTTTTCCATTCCTTCTTGTGTTGTGGACAGCAATACTGTGTCATCAGCATATCTAATCTCTGGTATTTCATAAATATACCTACAGTTTATTTATCTACTTTCCAAAATTCCAAAAACACGGCATTTCTTCTAATTTTTGCCATTTCTAAAAATGTTTATTACATTCAAACTTCTTATAACAAATAGTAATACTGGCATTAAAAAAAATACCAAAACATCTCATCTCCGATCTGAAAGAACGCCAGAAGGATGTTTGTGAAAGGAAGCTTTAAGCTGAAGGACAATGCCTACAGTAACTGGAGACAAATGCTGGGTACATTACTTCCAGCCAGAAACAAAGCAAGCTAACAAGAAGTCGCGATATTCTTTCCAGCTGAAATTAAGAAATTCTGTACAACTCTGTTGGCCTGAAAAAAAATTATGCTCACTCTTTTTCTGGGACTTTAGGACCCAAATCTGGAGCATTACATACTCAGATGAACCACTGTCGACGGTGAAGTATTCTGTAATCTGCTTGAGAAGTAACTGAAGCATGTAATCAGATTGAAGCGTCATGAAGTGATCAGTTCTGATGTGTCGTTACAGCATGATACCATGTTACCTCATACAGCACGTGCAACAGCTCAGTAAATTACTAATCTGTGTTTGGAGTGTCTCTAACATCCTATATATTCACCCCACCTTGCACCATACGATTATCATGTTTTGAACCTCTCAGGTAGGTGCTAGATGGGAAAAAGTTCAGTACAGATGAAGATATTAAAGAGGCCTTGGACAGTTGTTTACAGGGTAAGTTAGAAGATTACTTTTTTTTTTCCTCAAGGAATAGAGGCATTAAAGAGCCCGTGGCAGATCTGCATTGAACGTGGTAGGGACTATGTTAAAAAACGGTAAGGAGTTTTGGGTCGTATTTTTACACTTTATTAAAGAAATAAACAAAAAATTAATGTTATTTTTTTGATCCACCCTCGAGTTAAAAGCGATCGTGTGCAAAAAAGGTTTTAAATCACAATAGCATCGAAAGACCAGAAGTGCCATGAGATTAAATACAATTTACACTGACGTCATGAGACTAGAAGTGACTTCTTAATTTAACAAAAAAATAGAATTTATAATCACATTCTGTAAAATACCTTTCCTGTAATTCTCTATTTAAAGATCTCTGAACACATTGTAACAGGGAAGAAGTATATACTAATCTTTCTAAAGATCTCTGAATATATTGTAACAGGGAAGGGGTAAATGATACTCTTTCTAAAGATCTCTGAATATCTTGACACAGGGAAGGGGTAAATGATAATCTTTCTAAAAATCTCTGAATATATTGTAACAGGGAAGGGGTAAATGATACTCTTTCTAAAGATCTCTAAATATCTTGACACAGGGAAGGGGTAAATGATAATCTTTCTAAAAATCTCTGAATATATTGTAACAAGGAAGGGGTAAATGATAATCTTTCTAAAGATCTCTGAATATCTTGACACAGGGAAGGGGTAAATGATAATCTTTCTAAAGATCTCTGAATATATTGTAACAGGGAGCTTTAAATACTTTTAAAATCATATAAATATATAGAACATGTAAAAAATTTACATGAAAATGTATTTTTGAGGAGGAGAATGTGAAGGTGAAAGAAGGAAAAAGAAACCAAAGGAAAATATTATCACCCAATGCTTCCAACAGAATTATTCTCCGGATTGTACATAGCACAAGATAAATACATGGATAAATAAGAGAAAAGTAAAGAGTGGAGGATACTTTCATGTCTGAAAATAACCTAAAAGTGAACTCATATTTTACATTATTTATATTTCATATGCCTTTTATCGTCTGGCTTTGTGTGGTTAAAGAATTGTAAACTGATTTTAACTGGAACGAATGTGACTGTAAATTACTGTAGAAAATATTGGTGTAGAGATTATGGATGTAGATGACTTTAAGACACGTGACTTTAAATTATTGAAGAAAATATTATTGTAGAGAGTACATTAGTGTAGATGACTGGAAAAATTTGTGACTGTAAATTACTGAAGACAATACTAGTATAGATGTTATGGCTATGGATTACATGAACGAATGTCACATTCGTTCAATTAATCTACAGCCATAATTATACGAATATTTTCTTCAGAAATTTAGAGTTCCAGTCATATACAGCCACGATCTCTTCATTAATATTTTGTTTAGTCATTTACAGTCACATTTTCTTCATTAATTTACAGTCACTTTCGCTGAAGTCATCAACAGCCATAATCCCTACACTAACATTTTCTTCAGTAATTTACTGTCAGATTCGTTCAAGTCACCTACAGCCAAAACTTCTACATCAACATTTTCTTCAGGAATTTACAGTCACCTTCGTTCAAGTCATCTGCAGCAATAATCTAAACATTACTATTTCCTAAAGTAATTTACATTCACATTCGTTCAAGTCATATACAGCCATAAACTCTACACTAATATTTCCTTCAGTAATTTACATTAACATTCCAGTAATCTACAACTACAACCTCTACACTATTATTTTCATCAGTAATTTACAGTCACATTCGTTCAAGTCACCTACAGCCATAACCTCTACACTAATATTTTCATCAGTAATTTTCATTCACATTCCAGACATTTACAGCTATAACCTCTACACTAATATTTTCATCAGTAATTTACATTCACATTCCAGACATTTACAGCTATAACAGCTACACTAATATTTTCTTCAGTAATGTACGATCACATTCGTTCAAGTCTACAATCTACAGCCATAACTTTACATTAATATTTTCTTTGATAATTTACAGTCACATTTGTTCAAGTCATTTACAGTAAATAATCTCTATACTAATATTTTTTTTTCAGTAAATTACAGTCACATTCGTTCCAGTCATCTACGGCCATAACCTCTAAACTAATATTTTATTCAATAATTTACATTCACATTCAAAGGGTTTAATGTGAATCTATATTTAGCATTTATATAATACTCAAAGGCATTTGATTGTGTACAACACCAGAAACTTTGGCAAATAATGGAAAAAATGGCATTTCCAACACATTTGATACAATTAATATCACTGCTGTATCTAGACCAACAAGCAGCAGTAAGAATAAATGGTGAAACAACAACTTGGTTTGACATAAAACAAGGGGTCCGTCAGGGGTGCATATTTTCGCCTTACTTATTTAACTTGTATACTGAAAATATAATGAGGAATGTTAGAGAAGATGTAGATAAAGAATATTACGATGCCATAACAAATGGAGGTTATGAAATACCAGAGATTAGATATGCTGATGACACAGTATTACTGTCCTCAACACAAAAAGGAATAGAAAAACTAATTATGTCAGTCCGTAAGAACAGCGAAGAGCAAAACCTCTATCTTAATGCGAAGAAAACTAAATTGATGACAAAAACAAACAAGGCAGCTGAAATATGAATCAATGAATAAAAATTGGAAGAAGTGGAGAGTTTTCGATATCTTGAATCACTACTAACTAATAATGGAGATACAATGAGGGAAATTAAAAGGAGGACATCTATCGCTCTTCAGAAAGTAAAACAACTAAAGAATCTGTGGAGAGGAACAGACAGAATTACAAAAATAAGATTTTTGAGGGCATGCATCTATCCCATCTCAACATTTGCCTGTGAGACCTGGACACTTAACAAAACAGCCGAGAAACACATAAATGCCTTTGAATGTAAATGCTACAGAAGAGTTCTTCAGATATCATGAACACAAAAAATAACAAATATATCCGTACTACAAGAACGTAATATTGAAGAAGTGTGGCTAGTAAAGATTTTTTAAAGAGAGAAAATGTAAATATTTTGAACACATTAAACGGCATGATAATCTAGAAAAGACCGTCTTGGAAGGGTACATAATGGAAAAAGAAAGAGAGGAAGACCAAGTCGACGATGGCTGCAAGACATCGTTGATGATGTGCAAATGGATGCATTAGCAGCAAGGCATCTTGCTCGCAACCGAGAGGCCTACATGAGAGCTGTTAGAGAGGCAAAGTTCCGCAAGGGACATGCAAATGAATGAATGAATGACATTCACATTGGTTCAAGTCATCTACAGCCATAATCTCTACATTAATATTTTCTTCAGTACCTTACAGACCTTACCATTAATTCGAGTTCAGAACAGCGGATGGAGTATCTATGCATCTCTGGCAGGAAATTTAACACTCAACGTGGCATGAAGATACACAGAACGAAGAAGGGATGTGGTGGTTCCTTGCTACCCAATACTCAACAGTGCACTGTGACGCCAGTCTCAGATAAGACATTAGAAGATCTCTGTCAGGATATAATCCACAGTACAGAGAATATTCAGGTTGAGTCAGGCAGCAGGGAGGCAATGCAGCCCTCCGACGAGACCAGAGACAAGATTAACTTTCCACCAGCAAGTGCAAAAAGCATATGGGAAAACCTAGACGCAGGATTATGCAAAGAACTGGACAAACAGCTAAGAGGAAAAAAAATGGAGCAAAAACTGGAAGCATTTGGTAACATCATATATCTTCACTGCCACAAAGAGTTTGGAACCAAACAGGCAAAAAGAGAAAAAGTGACACCAAGAAAGTCCAGAAGACAGAGGAAAATAGAAGCAATAAGACAGCAGAAAAACCACGCCCGGAAAATGTTCAAGAAGGCACATGAACCAGAAAAAGAAGGACTAAGACAGGTTTGGAAGCATCTAAAATCCCAGCATAATGCCCTTTGCAGAGCTGAAAGACTATGTAAAAGGAAGAGGGAAACCAGATACGCAAGAGAGAAGTTCTACAGAGATCCCTTCGGGTTTGCCAAGCAGCTATTTGAACAGCCAAAATCAGGTACGCTGAAAGCAGGTAAGGAGGTGCTCGAGAAACATCTGAGCAAGACATACTCTGATAAAAATCAGCATACATCTCTCGAGCAGATGAAAGGTCTAGTGTGGCCCTGTGCACCAGGCAGCAAATTCAAATGCAGCCCACCAACCTTACAAGAAATAGAGAGCATTGTAAGAAAAGCTAAAGGCAAGTCAGCACCAGGCCCAAATGGTGTTCCTTACATGCTATACAAAAGATGCCCTGAAGTACTAAAGAAGCTTCATAAACTCCTACGAACAGCATGGACCAAAGGAGTCATATGTAAAGAATGGAAAAAGGCTAACGGAGTATACATCCCCAAGGAGCAGAATTCCACTGAAATCAACCAGTTCAGACCGATCTCACTTCTGAATGTGGAAGGAAAGATATTCTTCTCTGTGATGGCAAAAATACTAACAATATACCTCCTAGACAATGGTTACGTTGATACATCTGTGCAGAAGGGAGGAATTCCAGGTTTCCCAGGATGTCTCGAGCATGCCTCAATGATTTGGGAAGCTATTCAACAGGCAAAATCTGGAAAGCAAGATCTACAGGTAATATGGCTTGACCTAGCCAATGCGTATAGCTCAGTACCGCACCAGATGATATGGCTAGCACTAGACATGTATTATGTGCCAAAAGAAATCACAAATATGCTGAAAAGGTACTTCACAGGGTTCCTCATGAGGTTTGGAACATCAGGATATATTACAAGATGGATCGAGCTCCAGGTAGGAATTGCAATGGGTTGTACAATATCTCCCATACTGTTCGTACTAGCCATGCAAGTAATCCTGAGAGCAGCAGAAGGAGCAGCAGAAGGCCCACGATTCAGAAATGGATGTCAAATGCCACCACTAAAAGCATTCATGGATGACACAACAGTAATAACAACCAGTGAAGCACAGGCACGAAAGATGTTAGAGCGTTTGAATAGCTTTATCATATGGTGCCGCATGAACTTCAAGCCAAAGAAGTCAAGAAGCCTGTCATTCAGAAAGGGGAAAGTGGTAGAAAGATCGCACACAGTGGCAAATCAAATAATCCCGACTGTAGGGGAAGAGCCAGTGAAGAGCCTTGGCAGAGTATATGATGCATTCATGAAGGACTCAAGCGCTGTGAAGCAGGTTATAGAAATGGCGCAGAATGGACTGAGCATAATAGACAAAAGCAGGCTACTGGGTAAGTTCAAAATATGGTGCCTCCAGTTCATGCTGATTCCAAAACTCATGTAGCCACTACCCATTTACGAAGTAAGTACCAGCACAGTAGAGGCAGTCGAAAGAAAGATAAATAAATTCATAAGAAAGTGGCTGGGTGTACCACCAGGATTAACTGATGTAGCACTGTACTGCAAGAAGAGCAAACTGCAGCTACCATTCAAATCTGTGGTTGAAGAATACAAGGTAGGAAAAACAAGACTTGCAATGATGCTACAAGAATCTACAGATCCAGTGGTACGAGAAGTGCAGCCAACACTTAAAACTGGACGAAAATGGAAAGTAAGTGAGGAAGTGACCACAGCCAGGGAAACGCAGGAGCTGAAAGAAGTGATAGGGTACACCCAGACCAACAGAAGGGAATTTGGTCATGGTGAAATCAAATGGTGGTCAAAGGCCTCCTGCAAGGAAAAAAAGGATATGATCATCAGTGAAGTAAGGAATTCAGAGGATGACAAGCGGGCCCAGAAGGCAGTCCAACAATCACAACAAGGGCAATGGACAACATGGGAGGAAGTCCTGCAGAGATCACTAACATGGAATGACATCTGGAAAATGGCACCCTTGAGGCTCAGCTTCATCATCAGAGCTACCTATGACCTTCTGCCTACAGGCTCCAACCTATACAAATGGGGTGTATCAGAAGATACAAGGTGCCCTCTCTGCATTCATTCATTCATTCCTTTGCATGTCCCTTGCGGAACTTCGCCTCCCAAACAGCACTCCTGTAGGCCTCTCGGTTGTGAGCAAGATGGCCTGCTGCTGCTGCATCCATTTCCAGATCATCAACGATGTCTTGCAGCCATCTTCGTTTCGGTCTTCCTCTCTTTCTTTTTCCCATTATGTATCCCTCCAATATGGTCTTCTCTAAATTATCATGACGTTTAATGTGGCCAAAATATTTCAGTTTTCTCTCTTTAATCCTCTTTACTAGCCAGCCTTCTTCAATATTAAGCTCTTGCAGTATAGATATATTTGTTCTTTTTTGTGTCCACGATATTTGGAGAACTCTTCTATAGCATTTACATTCAAAGGCATTTATGTGCTTCTCAGCTGTTTTGTTAAGTGTCCAGGTCTCACAGGCGTATGTTGCGATGGGAAAGATGCATGCCCTTAAAAATCTTATTTTTGTGGTTCTGTCTGCTCCTCTCCACAGATTATTTATTTGTTTTACTTTCTGAAGAGCAATAGATGTCCTCCTTTTAATTTCCCTCATTGTATCTCCATTATTAGTTAGTAGTGATCCAAGATATTCAAAACTCACCACTTCTTCCAGTTTTTCCTCATTGATACATATTTCAGTTGCCTTGTTTGTTTTGTCAGTTGTCATCACTTTAGTTTTCTTTGCATTAAGATAGAGGTTCTGCTCTTCGCTGTTCTTGCGGACTGACATAATTAGTTTTTCCATTCCTTCTTGTGTTGTGGACAGCAATACTGTGTCATCAGCATATCTAATCTCTGGTATTTCATAACCTCCAACTGTTATGGCATCGTAATATTCTTGTCTACATCTTCTCTAACATTCCTCATTATATTTTCAGTATACAAGTTAAATAAGTAGGGTGACAATATGCACCCCTGACGGACCCCTTGTTTTATGTCAAACCAACTTGTTGTTTCACCATTTATTCTTACTGCTGCTTGTTGGTCTAAATACAGCAGTGATGTTAATTGTATCAAATGTGTTGGAAATCCCATTTTTTCCATTATTTCCCAAAGTTTCTGGTGTTGTACACAATCAAATGCCTTTGAGTAGTCTATAAAGGATAAATATAGATTCACATTAAACTCCCTGCATTTCTCTATTATTAATCTTAGATTGATATATGATCTCTTGATCCTCTTCCTTGCCTGAAGCCAGCTTGGACCATATTGACTTCTTCTTCTATTTTCTTTCGAAGTCTACCCATTATGATTTTTAACAGAATTTTACTGGCATGACTAATCAGGGCAACAGTTCTGTAGTTGGTGCATAATTTCAGGTTACCCTTTTTTGGCAGTGGAATGAATACAGTTCTTTTCCATTCTTTTGGCCAAATACCTGAATGCCATATCTTTTTACATAGTGCATGATAGATTGTTGCACACTCCTTTCCTCCTGCTTTAATAAATTCAGCGGTTATCTCATCACATCCTGGTGATTTACCATTTTTCAGACTCTTTATTGCCCATAAAACTTCTTCCATTGTCGGCTCGGGTTCTTTCCTCCTGCAATAATAATTCACACTGTTGATTTCTGCTTCCACAGTCGGTTGTTTCATACATTCTTTTGCAATATTCCTTCCATCTTTCCAGAATTTCCTCTGTCTCTGTCAGGGTATTCCCCATCTCATCACAAATTACATTTAGCTTAGGTGTGACATTTCTCGTCAATGTCTTCATTTCTTTAAACATTTCACTATCTCTTCCACACCTCTGATGTTCTTCTATTCTTTCACAACAATCTTGTATGTATTGTTTTTTGTCTTTTCTTATGTTTCTTCGTACTTCTTTTGTTAAAGTTTTATATTTATCTTTGTTGTTGTTTGTCACTCTCCATGCGTATTCATTTCTCTACATTGTTTTATCAGTTCTAGTGTACCTGCTGTGATCCATCTATTCTTTTGTGTTTTCTTTACTGGAACCATGTCTTTAGCTGTTGTTACTAAGATATCTTTGGCCTGCGTAGCCAATTCATCTGGTGTCATCTCTTCCTGTACAGCCATCAGGATTTCGAAACGGTTCTTCACTTCTATACCGTATTGTTCTGGTATATTTGTAAGGTCAAAGCGGAGTGGTCTTGATCCCATAACTATCTTTTTTATCTTTATCTTCATGTCTGCTATTAATAACTCATGGTCCGTGTCACAATAAGCACCTGGTAAAGTTTTTGCTGATGTTATGCAGGACCTCCACCTTCTCTGCACTAAAATGTAATCTATTTGATTCCTGGTTTTCCCATCAGGTGATGTCCATGTGTAAAGTCTTCTTGGAGTTGTTTAAAAAGTGTGTTAGCGATCATTAGCTCATTTTCCATACAAAACGCCATTAGATTGTCACCTGCCTCATTTGTGTCCTATGCTAAATTTCCCTACAACCTGTCCTTCATCTTCTGCTCTTTCTGTACCAATTTTTGCATTAAAATCACCCATTATAAATACAATATCATTTTTCCGTACCTGGTCCATTGTCGTCTGCAGTGTGTTATAAAAATGTTCTACTTCATCTTCTTCTGCTGCTGATGTAGGTGCATATACCTGGATGACTGTTACATTTCTAGGAATGCCCTTAAGTCTGATTGTTAGGATTCTATCACTTACTGGATTGTAGCCTAGTAATGCTTTTGATGTTGATTTGTCCAAATAAAAAGCCACTCCATTCTTTCCTCCTACTTCTCCGCCAGAATATATAAATATATTATCATTCTCGCTCTTAAAGTGTCCTGATCCTTTCCATCGATGTTCGCAGATTCCCAAAATGTGTATCCGCGTTCTTTTCATCTCGTCACTTATTACTTGATATTTTCCCTCATACATACTTCTTACATTCCATGTTCCTACTCTTATTTTTCTTTTTAGTTTGATACAGGGGTTTTCCTTGGTAACACCGTCAGGATTTTGTCCGTCATCACAATTACTAGTACCGACCTCTGCCTCACACTCTTCCCCAGTGTTAAAATTAGATCTATCTGGCCTGGGGGACTCACCACCAGATCTTTTTCCTATTTGACTTTCCATGATTGCTGCTTGGGTTTCTTGGTATGTTTCCAGAAGGTAGTTTACCATTGCTTTCCTTCCGGGCAGTGACTGTACTAGTCAGTGATCGTAGCCATTGTCCCTACATTGAGATCATCTGCCTACCATCATAGAATGGTGACCATAACCAACATTATCTGTCAGCTGCTCTCCCATTCCATCCACCACCTGCTCCCATGGCTTCACGTCACCCTGATCGGGGGGCTATACGGGTACTCCACCTTGCCCAAGGGTGTCCCGTAGACTGACGGAGGTAAGGAGGCGTCTTACTTCTCCTTTGATAGGGGATACCCCTACCCCGCTAACCGCAACGAAAGGTAAACATTGGAACATGTGCTGTCGGCATGTAGAGTGTCTTTAGGGCAAGGACGGTACACCTGGCGGCACAACAGAGTGTTGCAGGAACTAGTAGCCATTGTAGACAGGGCAAACGATAAAGCAAATAACAGCAAAAGAGTTGAGGTCCCACCTAAATACTTCATAGGTGCTGGTACGACATCAAATATTGAAATCAGGGACACTCTCTTACCATCACTGCTAGATGGTACAAATGACTAGGATGTGATAGCGGACCTTCCAGGAAGAAGAGAACATCCGACTGCCATCAAGAACACAGGAATGCGACAGGACATTGTAGTGTACTAAACAGAAAAACAGGAATTAATAATGATCGAGCTTACGGTCTCATACGAAACTAGAATAGAGGAACAGCATTTATTCAAATTGGAGAAGTACAATGATCTGGTCAAGCAACTGAGGCAGGGGGCAGGAGTCATGGCAAAAGTGATAGCTGTAGAAGTGGGAGCAAGAGGATTCGTATCAACATCAGCATATGATCTATGTAAGCAACTGGGCATAAAGGGACAAGCGAGAGCAAGGGCATTGGGAAACCTTTCAGAAACAGCAGAAAAGGCCTCATGCTGGCTGTGGAGTATGCGAAACAAGCATTGGGAACATAAATAATTTCATTTGCCACAACCAATACCAGTCCTCCGTAGCTAAATCGCTAAAGACGCACTTAAAAAAAAAAAGTGCAGTGGCAACTGGAAGATCATGGGTTCAATCCTGGGACCGGGGAAAAAAAGCAACAACTCACAAGACCTCTGGGAGTCATGACCCAGAGGGGCCCACCCCCCCCCCCTTAGGGCCGAAACACTTGTCTGAGGGGGGGGGGTTACTTCCTCTGATGATCTGAAGGAGTTGTGTTGTTGTTCCGCTCTTTACAGTAGAGAGTTTCCTGCATACAGTCAGATTCGTTCCAGTCATCTACAGCTATAACATCTATACCAATATTTTCTTCAGTAATTTACAGTCACATTCGGTAAACCCATAACATCTACATTAATATTTTCTTCAGTAATTTACAGTCACATTCGGTAAACCCATAACATCTACATTAATATTTTCTTCAGTAATTTACAGTCACATTCGGTAAACCCATAACATCTACATTAATATTTTCTTCAGTAATTTACAGTCACATTCGGTAAACCCATAACATCTACATTAATATTTTCTTCAGTAATTTACAGTCACATTCGGTAAACCCATAACATCTACATTAATATTTTCTTCAATAATTTACAGTCACATTCGGTAAACCCATAACATCTACATTAATATTTTCTTCAGTAATTTACAGTCACATTCGGTAAACCCATAACATCTACATTAATATTTTCTTCAGTAATTTACAGTCACATTCGGTAAACCCATAACATCTACATTAATATTTTCTTCAGTAATTTACAGTCACATTCGGTAAACCCATAACATCTACATTAATATTTTCTTCAGTAATTTACAGTCACATTCGGTAAACCCATAACATCTACATTAATATTTTCTTCAGTAATTTACAATTATTTTTGTTCAAGTCATCTACAGCTATAATCTCTACTCCAATATTTTCTTCAGTAAATTACAGCCATAACATCTACATTAATATTTTCTTCATTAATTTACAGTGAGATTAGTTCGAGTCATATACAGATATAAACCCTACGCTAATAGTTTCTTCAGTAGTTTACAGTCACATTGGTTCAATTCATCTATAGCCATAACCTCTACATTAATATTTTCTTCACTAATTTACAGTCACATTTGTTCACGTCATATACACCCGTAACCTCGAAAATAATCGCTGTAGATGACTGAAACTAAAGTGACTGTAAATTACTGTAGAAAATATTAAAGTTGAGGTTGTGGCTGTAGATGAATTGAACGAATGTCACTGTAAATTCCTGAATAAAATATTGGTGTAGAGGTTATAGCTTTGTATGACTGAAACGAATGTGACAGCAAATTATTGAAGAAAATATTAGTTTATGGGTTATGGCTTTAGATGACTTGAACAAATGTGACCGTACATTAATGAAAAAAATATTACTGTAGAAGTAAAAGCTGTATATGAACTGAACGAATGTGACTGTAAATTACCGAAGAAGATATTAATATAGAGATTATGGCTGTTGATGACTTTAACGAATGTGACTGTAAATTACTGTAGAAAATATTAGTATAGAAATTATGGCTGTAAATGACTTGAACGAATGTGACTATAAATTACTGAAGAAAATATTAATGTAGAGATTATGGCTGTAGATGACTGGAACGAATGTAACTGTATATTATTGAGGAAAATTTTACTGCAAATGACTAAATAAAATTTTTAAGTAGAGTTTTATGGCTCTAGAAGACTGGAACCAATGTGACTGTAAGTGACAGAAGAAAATATTCTCTCTCTCTCTCTCTCTCTCTGAACCTTAAGTGCACTGGCCACATGTGGCTTCCGCAAGTGTTTTCCACAAATGCCTGTCCTTTGCCTTTTTTTCTGCTCTTGCCCAGGTGAGCCCTCTATTGCTCAACAAACTTTCTGTTGTTCTTCTTCATCTACCCTTACTTCTGTTCCCCTGTGGTGTCCATCTTAGTGCTGTTTTTGGTAGTGAGTTGTCAGTCATTCGGAGCATATGTCCCAACCATCGTCAGCGTCTTTCTTCACTAATTGCTGTCAGTGGCTTCATCTACATTTCGTCCAATAAGATGTTATTTCTTATGTTGTAGGATTAAACCTCGAAAAAATCGTAGACAAAGCACTTTAGTGAGACGTGAGAGAAAGAAAAATCACAAGAGAATTACCTGGGATTCGAACAAGGACTCCGGTAGGACTAGCAGCCGTCTAGCCACGAGAGAACAGCGTACTATCGACTTAGCCAACTAGCACCCAGAAAAGGTGTTTTGTTGACATAGTCTTTAGTAACTGCTCAGCAGACATGAGAGATCGTGACACCCGGAAAGAAACGAGGTCGTGACACACAGAAATTCCGTAGCTTAGATTCATTCTCTCTAGCAGGTACCAACTAGTTTCCTATTTATAAAAAATTCTTCCTTAAAAAACTATACCTGGAACTAACTTCATGTAATAAGTATTCGTTCGTTTGTTATTGTTGTCCAAGTTTGCACCAGACATGGCAGGAGACCGTGTGTATGTTTGTCTAGTTGGTACCTGCTAGAGAGAATGAATCTAAGCTACGGAATTTCTGTGTGTCACGACCTCGTTTCTTTCCGGGTGTCACGATCTCTCATGTCTGCTGAGCAGTTACTAAAGACTATGTCAACAAAACACCTTTTCTGGGGTGCTAGTTGGCTAAGTCGATAGTACGCTGTTCTCTCGTGGCTAGACGGCTGCTAGTCCTACCGGAGTCCGTGTTCGAATCCCAGGTAATTCTCTTGTGATTTTTCTTTCTCTCACGTCTCACTAAAGTGCTTTGTCTACGATTTTTTTGAGGTTTAATCCTACAATATTTGTTCTCTTACTTTACCGTACCAAAACCTCGTAGTTTCCTATTTATAAAAAATTGTTATTTCTTATGGTGTTTGACCAAGAAATTTATCTAATTCTTCGTAAACATTTAGTCTGGAAAGAATTCAACTTGTTTTCTATGGTTTTGGTGATTTTCCAGCATTCACTTCCATAGAGTAGTACAGTTAGAATATTACTCTTAAATATCCTGATTTTCATATTTATGCTTAGTTTTTTAGATTTCCATATAGTCTACAGCATTGCAAAAGCCTGGTTTGCTCTAGTAAGTCTGCTGTTGATGTCCTCTGTGCTGTCTCCATTTTCTACTACTCTGCTGCCAAGGTATACAAATTCGTTGACCTCCTCCACTAACTTGTTATCTACTCTGAGTACATTTCTGTTGCTCACATTTTGTTTCATTAATGT
The DNA here is from genome assembly GCA_009760885.1 of Achatina immaculata. Classification (NCBI taxonomy): domain Eukaryota; kingdom Metazoa; phylum Mollusca; class Gastropoda; order Stylommatophora; family Achatinidae; genus Lissachatina; species Lissachatina immaculata. The sequence continues at coordinate 21,596,350 of CM019701.1, forward strand.
TGTCTTTCCTACGTTGATCTTTAGTCCTATGTTGTTTGCATTCTGAGTTAGCTTGTTTATTTTATCTTGCATATAATTGTGACTGCTTGATAGTAGACAAATTTCATCCGCAAAGTCAAGGTCCTCCAGTACTGTGTCAAGGGTCCATTGTAATCCTCTGCGTTTGTCTGATGTTGCCTCCTTCATTAACCGGTCCACTACCAAGATAAATAATGTTGGTGATAGTACACATCCCTGTTTCACTCCTGTTTGTACCCTAAAGCTGCTGGAGGTGTGATCTCCACAGATCACTTTGCACTGAAAACCCTCGTATAGGGCTTTGATTACATTCACTATCTTAAGGGGGAGGCCATGCTATCTTCGGATTTTCCACAGTGCATCTCTGTTGACACTGTCAAAGGCTTTCTCAAAATCTATAAACGATGCATATGTTGTGCTATGCCACGCATTTGCCTGGTCTAATATTTATCAAAGTACAAATATGTGGTCTATGCATGATCTTCCTTTCCTAAATCCTGCCTGCTCTTTCCGAAGTTTTCCATCAAGTGCTGGTACAATTCTGTTGATGATTATTTTGCAAAATACTTTACTGGTGAGTAGCAGTAGGGTAATGCCTCTCCAGTTTCCGCAATCTCTGAGGTCACCCTTCTTTGGTAGTTTTACTATAAGCCCAGTTTTCCACTCCTCTGGAGCTTTTTCTAGATCCCAAATTTGTTATAATATCCAGCAAAGTTGTTTCTTCTGCTTTCAACATCTTAGCAGTCACTTCATCTTCACCTGGTGCCCTGTCTGATTTTAGCTTTTTTATTGCCTCCTTTACTTCACTTATTGTTATTGGTCCTGTATTGATGTTTAGTTCCATTTTTGCTTCAGGTATGTCTATTGTTTGTGCTGCTTGTGTTCTGTTTAGTAGGGTATTTAAGTGTTCCTTCCATCTTTCAGTTTTTTCTATTTCTCCACTGATCAGTTCTCCCTTTAGTGTCCTTATTGCACTCTCACATCCTGTGCTGAAGTTACCTGTCATCTGCTTTGTGATTTTATATATGGTTTTCATGTCATTTGCATATGCTGCTTTCTCTGCTGCTTCTGCTAAGTTGTCATAGTATTGACGTTTATCTTGACGGCATGATTCCTTCACTTCTTTGTCTTTTTGTGCATAATTACTTAAAACTTGTTCTTTTAGCCTTTGTGATTTGGTGTTCAGTAATTTTTTTCTTGATTTCTTTTCTTTGCTCTATCTTTTCCCATGTGGTCTTGCTTATCCAATCCTCTTTTCTCCGTTTCCGATATCGCAGCACCTCTTTTGCTGTTTCCTGTAGAATTTTACTGAACTCTAGTATTAACATTTCTGCTTCGTCTTGTATGAGATTGAAGCGGTTCTTAAGTACTATTGAGAATTCATTCGAAGAAAATATTAGTGTAGAGGTTATGGCTGTAGATGAAGTGAACGAATGTGACTGTAAATTACTGAAGAAAATATTAGTGTAGAGGTTATGGCTGTAGATGAATTGAACGAATGTGACTGTAAATTACTTAAGAAAGTATTAGTGTAGAGATTATGGCTGTAGATGAATTGAATGAATGTGACTGTAAATAACTGAAGAGAATATTAGTGTAGAGGTTATGACTGTAGGTGACTGAAACAAATGTGATTGTTAATTACTGGATAAAATATTAGTGTAAAGGTTATGACTGTAGATAACTGGAACAAATGTGACTGTATATTACTGAAGCAAATAGTGTAGAGATTATAGCTATAGATGACTTGAAGAAAAGTGATTGTAAATTACTGAAGAAAATATTAATGTAGAGATTATGGCTGTAGATGGCTTTAACGAATGTGACTGTAAATTAATGAATAAAACATTGGTATAGAGGTTATAACTGTAGATGATTGGAACGAATGTGACTGTAAATTACCGAAGAAAATATTAGTGTAAAGGTTATGGCTGTCTATGACTTTAACGAATGTTAGTGTAAATTACTGAAGAAAATATTAATGAAGAGGTTATAGCTGTAGATGACTGGAACGAATGTGACTGTATATTATTCAAGAAAATATTACTGTAAATGACTAAATAAAATTTTAATGTAGAAGTTATTGCTGCTGTAGATGACTTAAACGAATGTGACTGTAAATTTCTGAAGCAAATATTAATGTATAGATTATGGCTGTAGATGACTTGAACGAATGTGACATGAAATTCCTGAAGAAAATATTTTTGTAGAAGTTATAGCTATAGATGAATTGAACGAATGTGACTGTAAATTCCTGAAGAAAATATTTTTGTAGAAGTTATAGCTATAGATGACTTAAACAAATGTGACTGAAAATTACTGAAAAATATTAGTGAATAGTTTACGGCTGTAGATGACATGAACAAATTTGACTGTAAGTTACTGAAGAAAATATTATTGTAGAGATTATGATTGTAGATGTTTTGATCGAATTTAACTGTAAATTGCTGAAGAAAATATTATTGAAGAGATTATGGCTGTAGATGTCTTGATCGAATGTGACTGTAAATTACGGAAGAAAATATTAGTGTAGAGGTTATGGCTGTAGATAACTTGAACCAATATGACTGTAAATTACTAAAGAAAATATTAGTGAAGAGGTTAATGCTGATGATGCCTGGAACAAAAGTGACTGTAAATAACTGAAGAAATTATTAGTGTTTAGATTATGGTTGGGACATGTGCTCCGAATGACTGACAACTCACTACCAAAAATAGCACTAAGATGGACACCACAGGGGAGCAGAAGTAAGGGTAGACCAAAAGAGACATGGAGAAGAACAACAGAAAGGATGTTGAGCAATAGAGGGCTCACCTGGGCAAGAGCAGAAAAAAGGCGAAGGACAGGCATTTGTGGAAAACCCTTGCGGAAGCCCCATGTGCCCTGGGCACTTAAGGTTCAGAGAGAGAGAGAGAGAGAGAGAGAGAGAGAGAGAGAGAGAGATTATGGCTGTGGATGACTGGATCGAAGGTGACTGCAAATTATGGAAGAAAATGTGACTGTAAATGAATAAATACAATTTTAATGTAGAGGTTATGGCTGTTGTTTATTGGAACGAATGTGACTGTAAATTACTGAATAAAATATTAATGTAGAGATTATGGCTGTAGATAACGCGGACGAGTGTGACTGTAAATTACTGAAGACAATACTAGTGTAGAGGTTATGGTTGTAGTTGTCTGAAATGAATGTAACTGTAAATTACTGAAAAAATGTTAGTGTAAAGATTATGGCTGTAGATGGCTTCAACGAATGAGACTATAATTTATTGAAGAAAATATTCGTGTAAAGATTATGGCTGTAGATGGCTTCAACAAATGTGACTGTAAATTACTGAAGAAAATATTAATGTAGAGATTATTGGTATGGATAGCTTCAACAAATGTGACTGTAAATTACTGAAGAAAATTTTAATATAGAGATTATGGCTGTAGATGGCTTCAACAAATGTGACAGCAAATTATTGAATAAAATATTAATGTAGAGATTATGGCTGTAGCTGACTTCAACAAATGTGAAAGCAAATTACTGAAGAAAATATTAATAGAGAGATTATGGCTGTAGATGGCTTCAACAAATGTGACAGCAAATTACTGAAGAAAATATTAATGTAAAGATTCTGGCTGTAGATGGCTTCAACGAATGTGACTGTAAATTACTGAAGAAAATATTAAAGTAGAGATATGACTGTAGATGACTTGAACGAAGACGAGTCGAATATCTTCTTAGATAGATTTTCCCACAATTATTGGAGATATACTGTGCTAGAGTTTCTCACAAAGAAGTAGTGGAGATATAATGTGCTAGAGTTTCTCACAAAGAAGTAGTAGGGATATACTGTGCTTTTTATGTAATACTTGTTGTTGCCTACAAGATTTTGCTCAACTGCTTTTAAACCAAATAGGCAAACCCGTCATTGTAGTATTCCTTGAGTGACACAACAACAATACCCAGACTCGCTACTACTATAACAAGAATACCCAGACTCGCTACTACTATAACAAGAATACCCAGACTCGCTACTAACAATATCCAGTCAATAAGACTACAACAAGACTACAATAAGACTATAATTAAAAAGTACACACAGAGTACAATTATCAAAAAGGAAAATGAGTTTGAACTGATGGAAAATGAGATGAAGCCACACGGCTTGTCAAGTTTAGAAACGTAGGATTCACGGCGTTATTTCGTCATATGAGAAGAAACCAGTAACAATAATTAATCAAAAACTATTTCATACTCATAAGATTACCGAAGACTTCTCACAATACAACGAATTCAAAAAAAAAAAATTACCGAAGACTTCTCACAATACAACGAATTCCAAAAAAAAAAAAAATACCCACCTCAGTGTCATTCCTAAATATGTCAATAACAAGTGTACTACAGTCGTACCTTACATTTCACTAGTTCTGCTACAGACTAGCTACATTTAAAGTCAAACTTATGAACATATAAAAAAAAACGCTCTCAAGCCGGTCTATCTCAACACATGCTGAATGAAAACTCAGAACTATATTTCAACTAAACAGAGGTACATCATTTCTGACTGAACTGAGCTGAAACTCAACTTCTGAACTACTTTTACACTGACTTTCTTCATCGAAATTGACTCTAAATCTTAAATAACAAAATATAACTTCTACAAAATCTTCCTAAGTTTCCAGAATGTTCCATCATGAAAACTCCAGTTCTCATATTAAAGTTTTGGTTGTTCCTTGAAACTGTACAATTGGAGACTCTGTCGTGATACATGTACATTTCTTGTATTGAAGAATGACATGTATGGTTATTATTGGTCTTGTGGTTAAGGTTATCTATATTAAATGGCGTGGTTTTGTTGAGAATCTGGGTGTGCTATTACTTTGCGTTTAGTCTAGTAACAATATGGTGGATTCCAGTTCTTGGAATAGTTAACTTGAGTAGTAAAGAGAAAATGACACTCATACTCTTTCAGTAAAACACACACAGCCGGTCAATCTAACGCGTTCTTGTCTAGGCATTTTGCCTTCAATGGCAACACTATATTATTTCAGCGGCTTTCAATTGTCAAGAAATAGGCAAATACTATTTTTGTGTAGAGAAAGAGAGCACCAATGAAAAATAATTCGATTTCATAGCATACACAGAGATTCACTGTGGAGAATTTTAAGACTATATGGAATACCATCTAAAGTTGTCAACATCATAAAGGATCTATGTACGGATATGTTTGTGCAGTCAACATAGAAGAAGGAATGAATGAATAGTTCCAGATTGAAACAGAGTGAAACAAGGATGTATATTATCTCCCTTGCTGTTTGGAATTGACATAGACTTAATAATAATTTTAAAAATGCTGCACAGGTAAAACGGGCATTGATTAGGTACGTCGAACCTAAATAGAAGATCTTGATTTTGCTGATGACATAACTCTTATCAGTGACAATGTGAAATCGATGCAAGAACAACAGATATCCTGTATTCACTGGCTACCAAAATAGGACTTGAAATTAATAATAAAAAAAAACAGAAATAATGAAACTTCCCATTAATCAAGAAGGAAAAATATACGTAAACAGAACAGGTGTTGAAGAAGTAAACCAATTTGCACACCTTGACAGCTACATAGACCAGGATAGTGACACTAGGAAGGAAGTTAAAATTATCAATTGTAAAATCACCATTGACCTTCAAGAATCGTGAGAACATATGGCATTTAAAAGTTATAAGCACAAAACTAAGCTAAGATTATTCCATTCAAATGTAATATCCACTCTCATTTATGCATGTGAAAGCTGGAAAACAAACTTAAGTAACCAGACAAGAAATTAAACTCATTTTCTAAGGAAAATACTCGCTATAAAGTGAAACGAATTCAAGAACAACGCAGAGAAGAGCCAGATGAGCAAACAACAACAACCTGTCTCGTGGATGATCAGAAAATAAGAGATGGACATGTGTCGGCTATCAAGTGATACAAAGAATTAAAGTGGTCAATCTCGTGAAAGAGGACATTGCTAAGAGAGGCCAAATTAGTGAGCATAAAAGGTCGATGATGTTAAAAAGCCTACGGGCCCTATGTGACGTTTAATGGCACTTGAAGGATGCAAGATGTAAGATTTAAGTCATGTCATGACATTACCGTCTAACTGGCCGGTCCACAAAAAATTATATATTGCTTTCTAGAGTGAGGGAATAGGCGTGGCCATAAGTGATTGCAACCTTTTTGCTGAGACCCGAGTAAAGCTGTCGAAACTCCCAGCTTGGCAATAATTCCTGAACGTGAGAATTTCCATTGGTCGCTGCCGTCTAACTGGCATTTGACCCATTGGAATGAGGAAATATGTTTGAACTAAAAATATTTTTGTGTAACGTAAGCAGAAGTAAACTCCCACATTTTGATGATCCAGCATGAAGCAAACATTTACAGAATAGCACCAATAAATATCTGAAAAACAGCTTTAATGTAAAAACTGATTTGATAATAAAATTGTGTAGTATTATTTATCTTGAAGTGCTGCTTCGGTTAATTTATATAAGGAAAGGAGTAGAGAGGTGCTTCTAATATACTACTGGACAAAAGTTAAGGCCCGGTTTTTCAGTTCTTACAAAAACAAAATCAACTGACTAACAAACAAGCAATTAGTACCAAAGAAAACAGCATTTAAAACTGAACAAATTCAATCATTTCATTTGCAAATTGGAATAAGAATACACATACAGAAAGCTGGCGAAGTCACTCACCCCTCGTCCAAAAATTCACATGGCTGGTCTTCACACAACAAACATGTCAGTATTGCGTGTGGCCACCGTTCGCTGCCAGACATATCTACCCACCATTGTTTCATCGATTTAACCAGGGTTGTTAGGACATTCTGTGGAATGGCCTGCCACTCTTGTTGCTGGAAAAGGGTGAGCTGGGTGACATCAACAGGTGGAGGATGATTTGTCAAAACCCGTCTGCCTAGAACGCCCCAAATGTGCTTAATGGGCGACAGATACGAGCGACCGAGCTGGCCAATCGATTCTAATGATCCTTTGCTGTTGAAGAAAATTTACGACACGACTCCGATGTGATCTTGCGTTATCGTCTTGTAGGATTGCCCCTGCACTCATGGCTTGCAAGGTAGGCTGGACAATGGGTTGCAGAATTTCATTCAGGTATCGCTGGGAGGTTAGGGTGCCATGAATGACATGGAGGGGAGTCCTGTCGTGCCTGCTGATGGCACCCCAGACCATGATTGATCCCCCTCCGTAACGATCCACCTCTTGGATAGTGGCGTCATGGAACCGTTCCCCTGGCCTTCTCCAAACACGGATTCTGCCATCATTGAAGGACATACTGAAGCGGGGTTCGTCCATGGAAAGAATTTCACTCCACTCACTGCCACCTCGTCCAACGGATGTGCTGCCGGCACTAGGCAACTCTAGCTCTGCGGTTGACTGGAGTAAGATGTGTTCTTATTGCTGGTCATCGTGAAGCCAGCCTAGATTCTCTTAAACGCCAGCGAATTGCTCTGCCGCTAACATTGACATTTGCCGTATTCATTAGCTGGTTTCTGAGAGTGGAAGACGTTACTGTCCAGTTGCGTTGACAGTTGCAGGTATCTGTCATCTTGTCTACTCGTGCAACGAGGTCGGCCTGAACGATGTCTGTGTTCTACTCCTCGGACTGTGCGAAATCGCTCCAAATGCCTTTGGATGGTAGAATAGGACATCCCCTAACGTCGTGCAACTTCACGGTCAGATAAACCGCTTTCAACCAAGGCTATGACCCGATGACGCTCAAAGTTGCTAGAACACCTTCGTGGTGGCATGGTGTTTTTCAAATGACAAGAATACCCCTAAACCGCTTTAATAAAAATGATTAGAAGGTGAGAAGTGTTCACTAAGGATGCCTCTTGCACGTGCAGCACAAATTAGCACAATTTAATTACCTGCTGGGTCATGATGACACTTTTAAAAATGCGCTAACATTTTGTCTAGGACGATGCTACAGCACGTGATTTTTACACTTGTTGTGATGAACAGTTGGTGTTGTTTATGCCCTGGCTGCGTAGAGGACTGCATGAGAATGCAATTTAATCAAGATTCTGCAATAAATGTATTTACAGCTTTAGTACGGCAATCAAAATAAACATATGCTTGAAATTAATGACCGGCCCTTAAACTTTTGTCCAGTAGTACATAAAAAATACTTTTAAAAACTTCAGTTATGGGGTTATCTTTATCACGATAGTACTATCACAACCACCGATATAGGACAAAAGTACTGCTCTGTTCTTTCTAGGGGAAAGGAAATGTTATCAAGTGTAAAACTTCTAATGTCCACTGGAAGGTGATTATAAAACACAGCACAGTAGCAATGCGGCTTTGGTCACTGATAAGATATCTATGTTGTTCTTTCAAATTGTACAGAAATTTAGTAAAAAGAAAATACTGTATCTTCAGTTCAGCATAACGGTATATATTTTCATTAATAATTTTGGTACAAAAATAAAAAATACGACGATATATATATATATATATATATATATATATATATATATATATATATATATATATATAAACCAGGTGCAAAAGAATGTGATGACCACCGGACTACCAACCTCTCATGCCACATAAAGAAGCTACTGCTGAGAATTATTATGAGAAGAACAAGGAAAAATATAAAAATGGAAATAGCAGATGAACAGTTTGGATTTGTTGAACACACAATGCCATTTATGCTTTACGAACACTAACAGAAAGAGCTTTAGAAGTACAAAAAGATCTCTACTTATGCTTCATTGACTACAGCAAGGCATTCGACAAGATGAAATATAATAAAATTATTAAAATGCTTGAAGGCATCAATATAGACGGCAAAGACCTGAGGATTGTAAAACATCTATACTGGTAGCAAGAAGCAGCAATTCGAGTTGATAATAGAATTGGAAAATATCAGCCTATAAAACAAGGGGTGCGACAAGGATGGGTACTATCTCCAGACCTTTTTTCTCTGTACAGCGAGAATATTCTAAGAACGATCATCGCAGTACCAGGCATAAAAATTGGAGGATACAATAGTAAAAACCTTCGGTATGCTGACGACACAGTACTGATAGCTGAGAACCAACAAGACCTGCAAAATCTCTTGGATAAAGTCGCTAAAGAAAGTGAACAGAAACGCCTTACTTTGGACATCAAAAAGACAGAGACTATGGTTATATCTAAGAAACAGAATCCGCCAACATGCAGTATAAAATTAAACGGAACTATTCTAAAGCAGGTGCAGAAATTCAAATACCTTGGAGCAGTAATAACTTCATATGGGAAATGCAGAACAGAAATTAGGAACAGAATAGGCCAAGCAAAGACTGCATTTCAGAGAATGAGAAACATATTAGCCAACACATCCTTATCAATGAATGTTAGTAAACCAGTCCTAAAATGCTATATTGAACCTATCTTGTTATATGGAAGTGAATCATGGACAATAGACAGGTTTGCACAAAAATCACTGGAAGCAGCAGAAATGTGGTTTATTAGAAGAATGTTGCGAATCCCCTGGACAGCAAAAATAAGTAATGAAAAATGTATGAGAAGAGCTGGAGAGACAAAAAATCTTGTCAAAAAGATAAGAGAGAGACAATGTACTTTCATAGAACATGCAAGGAGAAGAGGGGGCATTGAAAATATTATAACAACAGAAAAAATAGAAGGAATAAGATCAAGAGGAAAACCAAGAGAAATGATACTGGACAGTCTGACGGGATGCTGTGAGAGGAGATCACCAACTGAACTGATGGCCTGCATGAAGGATCGTGTACTCTGGAGAAGTATAATAGCCAACGCCAGTCGGCACGGCACCTGATGATGATGATGATGATATATATATATATATATATATATATATATATATATGCGGAACAACAGGGCAACTCCTTTCATTTCTGAACTTTGGGCCTTCAGCTGCTCTCAGGATTACTTGCATGGCTAGAACGAACTTTATGGGAGATATTGTACAGCCCATTGTAATTCCTACCTGGAGATCAGTTCATCTTGTAATATGTCCTGATATACCAAAGCTCGTGATGAATCCTGTGAAGTACACTTTTAGCATCTTCGTGATTTCTTTTGGCGCATGGATGAATGAATGAATGAATGAATGATCTTTACTTTTAAAGGGTAAATAATTTTACACACAGGCCCGTCTTATATTCTGCCCTTCATCACTCCATCTTTCATTCTTCCCACACACACACTTTAATATAAGAATACAAATTAAATTAGGAAAATATATCAAAAGAGTATAAAATGAAACTATTACATTCAAAGTAAAAGAGAAAAAGTAATTAACCTAATAAAATAGCTCTCACAACTCACACATGCACACACGCACAAACATATAAATAAACAAAAATACATTTTCAGTACAGTTCTTCTAACATATACGTTTTAAGCAATCATTAAAATAATTTCTAACAATATCTAACAAGTTACTTTTCGAACTATGTGATTTTAGTACTTGATGGCTGGCGAGCTGGTTATTCTATTGAGGCATATAGTTACAACCAAGTAATGAAAAACGTTTGAGTTAAAGGATGAGTACCAGAAGAAGAGAATATCCGACTGCAATAAGAACAAAGGATTATAAATGGTAGGGGAGGGTGTTCCAGAGCTAGACTGCAGAGTATGCAAGGGTTTTTTTGTACAGATCAAGCCTGGGTTAAAGAAGAAGACAGTTTTTTAAACACTGGCTATGTTTAGTGTTTTACGTAAACAGTGACCAAAATTAAGGCGGAGCATTGTGAGACAGAATTCTGTGAACATACTTAACTTTGTTAAAAATGAATCTATATTTGAGGGGTAGAATTCTAAGTTGTTTGTGCTGATCTATAGTCTGTACTGGTGTTTGCCACAAATCAGATTTAATGCTCTTTTGTGAAGTGAGTGAAGCATTTTTGTGTTTGAGACTGAGCATCCATCCCAGATCGTGGAAGAGTAATCTACGTGTCTTTGTATATGTTAAATTAAGAATTTCTTTCTCGTGTCTTTGTCGAAAAAGTGTTTCATTTTGGCTAGTTGGTAAACTTTCTGTGCAATCAAGTTTGTTAGGTTATGTACGTGAGAATTTCAAGTTAAATGTTGATCAGTGATGAGTCCTAGAGTTTTATGTTCTTGAACATTTTCTATTGCTTTAGTCCCAGCACAAAGCTGTAGTGAAGTTTTTGTTGCATTCTGTAGTTTCTGTCTTGTAGTGTTTAGCATGGATTTTGTGTTGTTGGTGTTTATCAACACATCATTTTTATTACTCCATTTAATCAAACTGTTTACATCATTTTGGAGCGTTGTCTGTAGGTTATTGATGTCATAGTCACTAATGTAAACAGTACAATCATCAGCAAAATGATCACATGAAGAGTGCTTTAAATGTAGTGGTAAATCGTTAATATAGATAGCAAAGAAAAGAGGACCAAGAATGGAGCCTTGAGGAATACCAGTATCAACCACAGAAGAGTCATATATTTCGTTTCTAAACCAAACTACTTGTTTTCTACCTGAGAGAAAAAATGCAGTACATTTTTCCAGGTAAGGGTGCAATCTATAACCTTCCAGCTTTTTTGCAAGAATTTAATGATGAGTCATATCGAAGGCTTTCTTGAAATCAACAAACACAGCGCCACATAAATTATTATCATTTATATTAGACAACCAGTTTTCAATCATTTTAGTTAATGCTGTGTGGCAGGAGTGATTTGGTCTAAAACCTGACTGACTGTCTATCAGTAGACTGTTTTCCTGCATGTGTAGAAAAGTTAATTTTTGTATGTTTTTTCAAGAGGTTTAGATAAAGATGACAGAATGGATATGGGTCTATAGTTTGAGAGAGGTCACTAGCCTGTCCATATTTAATAAAAGGAAACACTTTGGCGAGTTTAAAAGTGTCAGGGAAATAGTGTTTGTCAATGCACAAATTGTATATGTATGTTAGTGTGTCTGTTTATAACTGGTGCAGCATAGCGTAGTATCATGTTACTAATGTCATCACATCCTGCTGAGTTAGTGTTCTTTAAAGATCGGATGTAATTATAAACCTCACCGACTGTGAGGAAAGGAATATTTCGTTGTTTTAGCTTTACATATTTACTGTCGCTGAAAGTTTTCAACACGCTCAGGTCGCAATTAGGGGTCGGTAATGAAGATTTTAGAATACTAATTTCTTCCCTAAAATGTTCACTGAAGTTAGTGCAAGTATGTTCACCATTAAGTGTTTGTGGACTTTGGAACACCAGAACATATTATAACATGAATTGAGCTTCATGTAGGAATTGCAATGGGCTGTACATTATCTCCCATACTGTTCGTACTAGCCATTCAGGTAATCTTGAAAGTAGCAGAAGGCCCAAAGTTCAGAAATGAAAGAAGTTGCGTTGTGGGATTTGGAATCATCAGGATATATTATAACATAGATTCTAGTGATAGCTTTATCATTTGATGCGATATTGAGCCATACGAATTGGCTAGACCAAACCATATTACCTGCAAGTCTTGTTTTACAGATCTTGCCTATTGAATAGCTTCCGAAATGAGTGAAGCATGCTCGAGACATCCTGGGGATTCCTCCCTTATGCACGAATGTGTCAGCGTAATATATATAACCGTTCTAGACTCAGACCTACACAAATGGGGTGCATGAGAAGACCCAAAGTGCGCCCTTTGCAAGCGAAAGACAAACAGTGGAGAACGTGTTGTCAGCATGCAGAGTATCAATGCTAGAGCGTAGCATTTCGCATCTGGCCTTTATCAACCCCATCTCTTTATGGAGAGGATGGTCCTTCATGCCAGCAGCCTTTATCTGAGCATTCTTGTGTTTAGACCAGCATATCAAGCAGAAAGCACATGGCCACCACCGGAGTATCCCTGGTGCAACCCAAGACCACTTTCATTTGTCTCGTTCTGTACACGCTCTAGTTTGTTCTATGGTTTCTAGTAAGCCTAGATTATACATCAGTGGTGACATAGCCAGAGCCTACATAAGCAAGAACAGAGTGCACTGTGGAAAGATTGCTCAGTCCATTAACCTGACTGCTCCCAACGCTTTCCTGATTTTTTGTATTACGAGGGTCATACCGAAATTCACGGGCAAAATGTTTTTAAATCAGAATTTATAGATAGAGAAAATCTAAATGTATCACCTTAATATGTATAATTCTCTTCACTTTTCAACATAATCTCCATTTATCTGCACACATTTTCCCCATCGCTCTGTAAGTTTGAAAATACACTACCTGTAGAATTTCGTTCTAGCTGACCGACGGCACAGACGCACTGCTTTCTGAACGTTCTCTCCTGTGGGACCCAGCAGGCACACATTTTTCTATAGCCTAGGATTTCAATAATTTCCTACACTCCATTGTGTCCTATTCCAAGATTTACAGCGATTTTAGAAACTGTGACACGTCTGTCTTCTTTAATGATGTCGTCAACCCTTTTCACCTTGCGTTCAGTGGAGGCAGTTCGAGGGCGACAGCTGCGAGTTATATCTTGGATGCTCGTATTTCCATCCTTGAAATGTTTCACTCACCTCCTAACACTGCTAGCACGCATACACACATCTCTACATGCAAGTTGAAGTCTTTGATGAATTTCAGCAGCAGGGATTTCCTCTTTAACGAGGAATTCAATAACAGAACGTTTACAATACGAAATTTCAGCACCCGCCATTATGTTTATGCTCCACGTGGTCACGTGGCACATGATGGTGACGTTATGTGACCTTACATAAAGTGCAAAGGATGCAGATAAGGCGATACATTTATATTTTCTCTATCTATAAATTCATTCTGATTTGTAAAAAATATTTGCTCACGACTTTCTGTATGAATCTCGTACATTGCCACAGGTTGTGCAAAGGATAAGGTTCGATCAAATTTGATCCATAGGTACCGCATGAAACGTGTTTTCTTAATATCTTGTCCCCGACACTTCACAACCGGAACTTCAGAACTTGAGTCAGTCAGTCATTTGCATGTCCTTTGCAGAACTTTGCCTCCCTAACAGCTCTCCTGTAGGCCTCTTGGTTGTGAGGAAGATGGCCTGCTGCTAATGCATCCATTTGTAGATCATCAAAGATGTCTTGCAGCCATCTTCGCCTTGGTCTTTCTCACTTTCATTTTCCCATTATGTACCCTTCCAAGTGGTCTTCTCTAAGTCCTCATGACGTTTAATGTGTCCAAAATATGTATTAAATATTTAATATTTAATATTTTTTCCCACTGTTTAATTCTCTTTACTAGCCAAGCTTCTTCAATATTTTATTGTAGTATAGATATATTTGTTCTTTTTTGTGTCCATGATATTTGAAGGACTTTTCTGTAGCGTTTACATTCAAAGGCATTTTTGTGTTTCTCAGCTGTTTTGTTAAGTGTCCAGGTCTCACAGGCATATGTTGCGATGGGAAAGATGCATGCTCTTAAAAAATCTTATTTTTGTAGTTCTGTCTGTTTCTCTCCACAGATTCTTTATTTGTTTTACTTTCTGAAGAGCGATAGATGTCATCCTCTTAATTTCCCTCATTGTATCTCCATTATTAGTTAGTAGTGATCCAAGATATTTAAAACTCTCCACTTCTTCCAATTTTTGCTCATTGATACGTATTTCAGCTGCCTTGTTTGTTATGTCAGTTGTCATCAATTTAGTTTTCTTCGCATTAAGATAGAGCTTTTGCTCTTCGCTGTTATTACGTACTGACATAATTAGTTTTTCCATTCCTTTTTGTGTTGTTGACAGTAATACTGTGTCATCAGCATATCTAATCTCTGTTATTTCATAACCTCCAAGTGTTGTGGCATCGTAATATTCTTTATCTACATTTTCTCTAACATTCCTCATTATATTTTCAGTATACACGTTAAATAAGTAGGGCGACAATATGCACCCCAGACGGACCCCTCATTTTATGTCAAACCTGTTTCACCATTTATTCTTACTGCTGCTTGTTGGTCTAGATATAGCAGTGATGTTAATTGTATCAAATGTATTGGAAATCCCAACATGTAATATATCCTGATGTTCCAAATGTCGTAAGGAATCCTATGAAGTACACTTTCAGCATCTTCGTGATTTCTTTTGGCGCATGGATGAATGAATGAATGAATGAATGAATGAATGAATGATCTTTATTTTTCAAGAGTAAAGAATGGACAGGCAGGCCCGTCTTACATTCTACCCTTCATCACTCCATCTTTCATTCTTCCCACACACTCGATTTAATACAAGTATACAAATAACATTAGGAAAACATATCAAAAGAGTGTAATATGAATTTATTACATTCAAAGTAAAAAAGAAAAAGTAATTAACTTAATAAAATAGCTCTCACAACTCATACATGCACACACACAGACATATAAATAAACAAAAATACATTTTCAGTACAGTTTTTCTAACATATACGTTTTAAGCACACAATAATTAGTGTATAAGTATATAACTATACACGAAGCACTGCAGTAAAGCTGTGATACCAGAATGTATAAAACAGGAAAAAGTAGAAGCAGCTTTTTTTTTTATCACTCTCTTTCCCCTCCCCGGTTCCCCATCCACCACCCCCAGTTACAACCCACTGACCACATGTCACAGGTCTCTATTTAAACAGTCTCCACGTCCCACTAGATCCATTCCTGATACACACCGCCGGACAAGCCACACCTTACAATTTACAGCTAAGTACTCTTTAAAAAAAATTTTTTTAGCTCTAGTGAATCTTTCGATCTTAAGATGTTTCCATTCTTCAACTCTTCTGCTCCAATTTGTTGTCTCACTTAAATCGTTATCCTGGATTTCCTGCCCTGGATATAAACTTGAAAACAATTCGACAAAATCAAGACGCAGTTGAAAGAGTTCACATGAAAACTAGACAGAAAAACACCTCCAAAACAATGTCGAGATTCTGTTCCTAAAAAATCGCTTCCACATCACATCCTTGTATATAAGAAACAACTATGATCTGAAAAAAAAAGAAAAGAAACAATATTTGTTTTGATGTATAATATGTTACATTACATGCATTAAGTGTTTCAGTGATAAACATGGATAGTATGAGATGATAGTACCACTTAGACAGAAGAATACGGGACGCTGCATATTAAACTATAAAGATTTATAAAATAACTTTTAAAAAGACGCAAGTGCACCACCAAAATATAGCTACTATTCTAATTTATAAATAGATCAGAACATCAAAATTTGGAAGAGGTGGAAATTTTAAGTGCATGATTCTTTCCCATCGCAACATATGCATGTGAGACCTGGACACTTAACAGAACAGTTGAGAAACACATAAATGCCTTTGAATGTAAATGCTGCTAAAGCGTTCTTAAATCCATACTATAAGAATTTAATATTTAAGAAGGTTGGCTAGTAAAGAAGATTAAATAGAAAAAAAACTTTAAATATTTTGCAATCAAGTTACTGCTGGAAAAACAAACGCGTTTTAGACTGCAACAAGGAATGTAAGACTATCATGTCAGATGGGATTTTTTAATTAATAAAATAAA
The DNA here is from genome assembly GCA_009760885.1 of Achatina immaculata. Taxonomy (NCBI): domain Eukaryota; kingdom Metazoa; phylum Mollusca; class Gastropoda; order Stylommatophora; family Achatinidae; genus Lissachatina; species Lissachatina immaculata. The sequence continues at coordinate 21,612,898 of CM019701.1, forward strand.
TTTAAGAAAAAGAACAATAACATTCTAGGATGAAAGGAAGATCAATTATACGCAAACTCTAGCAATAGACAATTGTGAAAATATTTTATAAAGATTTATAACAAATCATGACTCGTGTGAGATTATTATATGCACGGTTCAACTCAAGATTCACGAAGATGTCTATTATAGTTTGTTATGCACCAACAGATGCAGCTGAAGAGGAATTAAAAGAAGATTTTTACAACAGTCTCCAAGCAACAGTAGAAACAATACCCAAGCATGATATGCTACTCATCTTGGGCGACCTCAGTGCAAAAGTATGTGAAGGAAATGAAGATAGAAGAAGAATCATGGGAAGAGAAGGAATCGGAGAAATAAATGAAAATGGAGAAAGACTGTGCAGTTTCTGTGAAGAAAACATGATGACCATCGGAGGGACAATTTTCCAACACAAAAACATCCATAAGGTGACTTGGAGGTCACCAGATAAAACCACAGAAAACCAAATCGATCACATACTAATAAACAACAAGTGGAAACGGTCACTACAAGATGTGCGAGCAAGGAAAGGAGCAGATGTAGGAAGTGATCACAACCTTCTGGTAGCAAAAATAAAACTAAAATTAAGAGAAGCCAAAATCGGAGAACACAGAAAGATACATTTTGATACATGAAAACTGATAGACCAGCAAACAAGAAATGAATTCTCAATAGTACTTAAGAACCGCTTCAGTGTCCTACAAGACGAAGCAGAAATGTCCATATTAGAGTTCAATAAAACACTACAGGAAACAGCAAAAGAGGTGCTGGGATATCGGAAAAGGAGAAAAGAGTAATGGATAAGCGAGACCACATGGGAAAAGATAGAGCAAAGAAAAGAAATCAAGAGAAAATTACTGAACACCAAATCACAACGGCCTAAAGAACGAGTTTTAATTAATTATGCACAAAAAGACAAAGAAGTGAAGGAATCATGCCGTCAAGATAAACGTCAATATTATGAAACTTAGCAGAAACAGCAGAGAAAGCAGCATATACAAATGACATGAAAACCATATATAAAATCACAAAGCAGATGACAGGTAACTTCAACACAAGATGTGAAAGTGCAGTAAGAACACAAAATGGACAACTGGTCAGTGGAGAAAGAGAAAAAATTGAAAGATGGAGGGAACACTTTAACACCCTACTAAACAGAACACAAGCAGCACAAACAATAGACATACCTGAAGCAAAAATGGAACTGAACATCAATCTTATATCTTATATCTTATATCCTTCCCGTGCCGTTAGACGTCACATAGGGCTCGTAAAGTAGTTCGCCAATTTTTCCTGTCTTCGGCGAGTCTTTCAACCTCATCAAAGGATGTTATGCCTGTTAACTTGGCCTCTCTTAATAATGTCCTCTTTAGAGTTTCACGCGGTCTGCCCCTTTTTCTTCGGCCTGTTGTGTTCCACTTGATAGCTTGTTTTGGGATTCTCTGATCATTTCTTCTCATCAAGTGACCAACATATGTCCATCTCCTTTTCCTGATCACCCGTGAGACTGGTTGTTGTTCAGTCATCTGTCTTATCTCTGCATTGTTCTTGAATTCATTCCACTTGATGCCGAGTATTTTCCTTAGGCATTTGTTTTCAAAAGAGTCTAATTTCTTTTCTATTTCTTTAGTTGTTTTCCAGCTTTCGCATGCATAAATGAGGGTGGATATTACATTTGAATTGAATAGTCTTAACTTGGTTTTTGTGCTTATAACTTTTGAATTCCATATGTTCTCAAGATTCTTGAAGATTGATGCTACTTTTGCAATTCTGATCCTAACTTCCTTTCTAGTGTCACCATCCTGTCTATGTAGCTGCCAAGGTATGCAAATTGATTGACTTCTTCAATATCTGTCCCTTCTATGTGTATTTTTCCATTTTGATTGATGGGAATTTTCATTATCTTTGTTTTGTCCTTGTTAATTTCAAGTCCTATTTTGCTAGCCAGTGAAGATAGGCTATCTGTTTTTTCTTGCATGGAATTCATATTATTACTGATCAGAGTTATGTCATCAGCAAAATCAAGATCTTCTAGTTGGGTCCCATGTACCCAGTCAATACCTGTGTTACCTGTGCAGCATTTTGTCATTATGAAGTCTATTGTAATCCCAAAAAGTAAAGGAGACAGTATACATCCTTGTTTCACGCCTGTTTCAATCTGGAACCATTCACTCATCCCTTCTTCTGTCTTGACTGCACAACCATATCCATTGTATAAGTCCTTAATGATGTTGACAATTTTAGATGGTATTCCATATAGACATAAAATTCTCCATAATGAATCTCTGTGTATGCTATCAAATGCCTTCTTAAAATCTATGAAATTCAGTATTAATGGTTTTTGCTTTTCAATATGTTCTTCAAGTATTATTCTGAGAGTAAAGATCTGGTCGAGACAGCTTCTCCCTTTTCGAAATCCTGCTTGTTCTTCTCTCATTGCAGTATCCACTATATCTTTGAGTCTATTCAAAATGACCTTGCAAAATACTTTTGACACAATTGATATTAAGGTTACTCCTCTCCAGTTGTTACAGTCACTAAGGTTGCCCTTTTTTGGTATTTTAACAATGATTCCCTTCTTCCAATTAGAAGGGACCTTTTCTTCTTTCCAAATCTTGTTAAACATTCTCTGTAGTTGTCTCATGTTGTCACTATTGATAGCTTTTAGCATCTCGGCTGTTATTTCATCTTCACCTGCAGCTTTGTTGTTAGCCATTAAATTCACTGCTGCTTCAATTTCATGCAATTTAATTTCATCTAGATTGACATTTAGTTGTGGGGCTGGTAAGTCAGTTTCAAGGTTTAACAATTCTTTTGGGTGTGGTCGATTGAGTATTTCTTGGAAGTGTTCAGCCCATCTTTGCTTTTGGTCTTTATTTGATGTTAATAGTGTTCCAGTTTTGCTAAGGATTGGTCTTTCTTTAGATGTAATAGTACCTGTTAGCCTCTTTTGTATGTTATATAAAGTTTTGCTGTCTCCTGTTTTTGCTGCTTTTTCTGCCTCTTTCGCCATATTGTCTATGTATTCTCTTTTATCCCTTCTAGCTGAACTTTTTACTTTCCTGTCTATGTCTTTGTATTTTGCTTTTGACGAATCTCTTTCATGATCTGCTTTTGCATTCAACATGTTTAATTTGGCTGCTCGTCTTTCATGTATATACTTCCATGTTTTATCTGATATCCATGCTTTTCTATTTGGTTTTTCCAATCCAGCGCTTACTTTTGCTGCTGTGATTATGGCTGTGCTGTACGAATTCCATAACTCATCTATACCTATCTCCTCAACTTCACTGGGTGTTTTGGAATGATTGGCAAGTTCCTGATTGAAATTAATGTTAGTATTTTCTTCTTGTAGGCTGTGGATGTTTATCTTTCTGTGTACTGATTTCTTGTGTTGACTTTTCAATTTTAGTTTTATTTTCCCTATGCACAGGTTGTGATCACTGTTGACATCTGCACCCCTATACGCCCTTACATCCATGAGAGATGTTCTGTATTGCTTTCTAATACAAAAATGGTCTATCTGGTTTCTAGTTCTATCATCTGGAGATATCCACGTTGTTTTATGTGTCTCTTTGTGTGGGAATATTGTGCCTCCAATGACCATGCCCTCTGTTAGACATATTTCAATTAATCTTTCTCCATTCTGATTAACCATGTCAATTCCTTCTTTCCCCATCACTTTTTCAACGTCGGTATTATCCTTCCCTACCTTAGCATTGAAGTCCCCCATAGCAATTAGGATGTCGTGTTTAGGGACTTTGTTGATGATTTGTTGTAGTTGGTGATAGAAGTCGTCTTTCACATCATCATCTGCATCATTCGTGGAACATCAATACAGGACCAATAAAAATAAATGAAGTAAAGGAGGCGATAAAGAAGCTAAAATCAGACAGGGCACCAGGTGAAGATGAAGTGACTGCTAAGATGTTGAAAGCAGAAGAAACAGAAACACCAAAACAACTTTGCCGGATATTATAACAAATTTGGGATCTAGAAAAAGCCCCAGAGGAGTGGAAAACTGGGCTTATAGTAAAACTACCAAAGAAGGGTGACCTCAGAGAGTGCGGGAACTGGAGAGGCATTACCCTACTGCCACTCACCAGTAAAGTATTTTGCAGAATAATCATCAACAGAATTGTACCAACTCTTGAGGAAAAACTTCGGAAAGAGCAGACAGGATTTAGGAAAGGAAGATCATGCATAGACCACATATTTGTACTTAGACAAATATTAGAACAGGCAAATGAGTCGCATAGCACAACATATGCATTATTCATAGATTTTGAGAAAGCCTTTGACAGTGTCAACAGAGATGCACTGTGGAAAATTCTAAGATGGCATGGCCCCCCCCCCCATAAAATAGTTAATGTAATCAAAGCCCTATATGAGGGTTTTCAGTGCAAAGTTATCTGTGGAGAACATACCTCCAGCAGCTTTAGGGTACAAACAGGAGTGATACAGGGATGTGTACTATCACCAACATTATTTAACTTGGCATTAGACTGGTTAATGAAGGAGGCAACATCAGACAAACGCAGAGGATTACAATGGACCCTTGACACAGTGCTGGAGGACCTTGACTTTGCGGACGACATTTGCCTATTATCAAGCAGTCACAAAGATATGCAAGATAAAATAAACAAGCTAACTCAGAATGCAAACAACATAAGACTAAAGATCAACGTAGTAAAGACAAAGTTAATGAAACAAAATGTGAACAACAGAAATGTACTCAGAGTAGATAACAAGTTAGTGGAAGAGGTCAACGAATTTGTATACCTTGGCAGCAGAGTAGTAGAAAATGGAGACAGCACAGAGGACATCAACAGCAGACTTACTAGAGCAAACCAGGCTTTTGCAATGCTGCAGACTATCTCTCTCTCTGAACCTTAAGTGCCCAGGGCACATGGGGCTTCCTCAAGGGTTTTCCACAAATGCCTGTCCTTCGCCTTTTTTTCTGCTCTTGCCCAGGTGAGCCCTCTATTGCTCAACATCCTTTCTGTTGTTCTTCTCCATGTCTCTTTTGGTCTACCCTTACTTCTGTTCCCCTGTGGTGTCCATCTTAGTGCTATTTTTGGTAGTGAGTTGTCAGTCATTCGGAGCACATGTCCCAGCCATCGCCAGCGTCTTTCCTCAATAATTGTTGTCAATGGTTTCGTTTGCATTTCTGCCAATAAGATGTTATTTCTTATGGTGTTTGGCCAAAATATTTTTCTAATTCTTCGTAAACATTTAGTCTGGAAAGAATTCAACTTGTTTTCTATGGTTTTGGTGATTTTCCAGCATTCACTTCCATAGAGTAGTACACTTAGAACATTACTCTTAAATATCCTGATTTTCATATTTATGCTTAGTTTTTTTTAATTTCCATATCTTTGTGACTGCTTGATAACAGACAAATAGATATGCAAGATAAAATAAACAAGCTAACTCAGAATGCAAACAACATAGGACTAGAGATCAACATAGGTAAGACAAAGTTAATGAAGCAAAATGTGAACAACAGAAATGTACTCAGAGTAGATAACAAGTTAGTGGAGGAGGTCAACGAATTTGTATACCTTGGCAGCAGAGTAGTAGAAAATGGAGACAGCACAGAGGACATCAACAGCAGACTTACTAGAGCAAACCAGGCTTTTGCAGTGCTGCAGAATATATGGAAATAAAAAAAAACTAAGCATAAATATGAAAATCAGGATATTTAAGAGTAATGTTCTAAGTGTACTACTCTACAACATAATTTTCTTCTCACCTCTATGCTATTAGTGACGCTAACAGCCAAGAACAAAAGAAAAATCATCACGACAGAAATGGGATGTATAAACAAATGTGACATAATCAGACCAAATACGGAAGGACACTGTCAGAGCAAAGGACGAGTAATTTCGCTGTTACACTATATTTTGAAACAAGAAATCAAATTGTTTGACCACATCACACACAGTATACCACAAAAAGACATTCACACTAACAATTGTAGCAAACAGAAGAAGGCGCCGACCACGAAAGAGATGGATGATCATCAGACTAATCAGTTGCATTGTAGCAGTTTTTATGACAGTACAATAAATGAATAAAATGTTAAATGTTTAACGTGGATTCCTTAATTCCAAAGGATTATAAATGGTAGGGGAGGGTGTTCCAGAGCTAGACTGCAGAGTATGCAAGGGTTTTTTTGTACAGATCAAGCCTGGGTTAAAGAAGAAGACAGTTTTTTAAACACTGGCTATGTTTAGTGTTTTACGTAAACAGTGACCAAAATTAAGGCGGAGCATTGTGAGACAGAATTCTGTGAACATACTTAACTTTGTTAAAAATGAATCTATATTTGAGGGGTAGAATTCTAAGTTGTTTGTGCTGATCTATAGTCTGTACTGGTGTTTGCCACAAATCAGATTTAATGCTCTTTTGTGAAGTGAGTGAAGCATTTTTGTTTGAGACTGAGCATCCATCCCAGATCGTGGAAGAGTAATCTACGTGTCTTTGTATATGTTAAATTAAGAATTTCTTTCTCGTGTCTTTGTCGAAAAAGTGTTTCATTTGGCTAGTTGGTAAACTTTCTGTGCAATCAAGTTTGTTAGGTTATGTACGTGAGAATTTCAAGTTAAATGTTGATCAGTGATGAGTCCTAAGTTTTATGTTCTTGAACATTTTCTATTGCTTTAGTCCCAGCACAAAGCTGTAGTGAAGTTTTTGTTGCATTCTGTAGTTTCTGTCATTGTGAGTTTGCTTATCCCTGCTGGAGCATTGAATTGTGGGAAGATGGCGGCGTTGATATTATTATACATTATGAATTTCCGTTTTTATATATGTTACGTAATGTACAAATCTCTTGGATAAAGTCGCTAAAGAAAGTGAACAGAAAGGCCTTACTTTGAACATCAGAAAGACAGAGACTATGGTTATATCTAAGAAACAGAATCCACCAACGTGCAGTATAAAATTAAACGGAACTGTTCTAAAGCAGGTGCAGAAATTCAAATATCTTGGAGCAGTAATAACTTCAGATGGGAAATGCAGAACAGAAATTAGGAACAGAATAGACCAAGCAAAGACTGCATTTCAGGGAATGAGAAACATATTAACGAACACATCTTTATCAATGAATGTTAGAAAACGAGTCCTAAAATGCTATATTGAACCTATCTTGTTATATGGAAGTGAATCATGGACAATAGGCAAGTCTGCACAAAAATCATTGGAAGCAGCAGAAATGTGGTTTATTAGAAGAATGTTGCGAATCCCCTGGACAGCAAAAATAACTAATGAAGAATGTATGAGAAGAGCTGGAGAGACAAAAACCTTGTCAAAAAGATAAGAGAGAGACAATGTACTTTCGTACGACATGCAATGAGAAGAGGGGGGATTGAAAATATTATAACAACAGGAAAAATAGAAGGAAGAAGATCAAGAGGAAGACCAAGAAAAATGATACTGGACAGTCTGACGGGATGGTGTGAGAGGAGATCACCAACTGAGCTGATGGCCTGCATGAAGGATCGCGTACTCTGGAGAAGCATAATAGCCAACGCCAGTCGGCACGGCACATGATGATGATGATGATGATGAATGTACAAATAATTTGTTGGCTCCCTATACCAAACTACTACACCAATAATGTGAGACATAAAAAAGGCATTTTTTAATTTCACTACATTATTAAGAGAAAAGGTTTTAAAAAAGACAACCTACCATTACACTCCATAAAGTTATAGCCGTTCAAGAACCTGGATCTTTGTTGTAATGGCACTTTGTTAAATTATATTTATTTTTATTCCCTTATGTCTGGTCCTCACTAATTCCTCTTTCTATATAACACACTGAAGTAGATATCTTACAAACTGGCCATCTCTAAGAAGAATATGCTGGCACATACGAAAAACCCCACCCTCCATAGTTCGAGTCAGGCGATCATACAAGAGAAACACGACCAAAAATTTTCATAGTTAATAAAATCATAAAATTATCAACAAAATATATCCATTTTACATATAAATTTCCTAACATAAAGTGAATGTAGAAACAGTCAACATAAGTTTACATTAATTAGTTCACATTCTTGTCCTCGCTGTACACGCCCAGGGATAAAAGACGGAGAAACAGGAACAGAAAAGCTGTTTTATTTCAGTTTTGCACACGGCGCTGATGTCATCTGCATAGATCTATTGACTTTATTCATTACATATATGCGATCTACACAGTTCATGCGCTCATTTTTTAAAATAACTGCTTTATAGTAAGTGTGTTATCGTTAAGCGGGGCATGTCTGAAGTGCGTACCTGTACAAGACTAGTATGACCTTATTTCTTAGTTTGTTCTTATACAGACTAACCGCGCCGTAATACTGCAGTTAAACGCTGAACACTGTATGCAGGTGCCAAGCTTCACCGTGTATTAAACTGCAGTATCATGTATCCAAAACTAGCTGATTACCCGGCGTTGCCCGGGTATTTAATTATCCCAATCAACAAAGTTGTATTCATTTCCACAACCGTCTAGAAGGGTCTACAGAGGTCTATTCAGTTCCACAATCTTCTAGAAGGTTCTACAATGTTTTATTCATTTCCACAACATTCTAGAAGGTTCTACAGAGTCTAGACTGTTATACATAGTTCTGTTCCTTCTATTCGACTAAACGTGGGCTTAATTATCACCAGGACTGTCACCAATCAGCTTAGTGAACCCGAACACTATGGATTCGACACTAGTCTCGGTCAATTTAGACATTTTATTTTTCACCACTTCTCACCCCCCCCCCCCCATATGCCGATGGGAGCTGAACTTGCAAGTGCCACTATTCATCTCAGCGACCTTGAAAACTATGGATTCGACAGTAATATCGGTCGTTTTCGA
>CM019701.1:21621874-21644771 GCA_009760885.1 Achatina immaculata
ACATCAATTTCCTTTTTATCCTCTTCTTTGTTGTCTTTCCATCTATGATTTTATCTGCCCTTATGGCCTTATTTCCCTCATTTCTCGTAATATATTATTACCGTTTGTCTGTTCTCTTCCATTCTTTCTACATGACCCATCCAGCCTAGTCATTTATATAATCAGGATCATTCTACCCCTGGTCTCTTGGTATCTTCACTTACTCTGGTTTATCTTGGTTAATGATCAAGCCCACCTTAGTGAGACATCTCTCAGGAGTATGCAGGTATATGTAGCATGGCCTTATAAGTATTGATTATAGTAGTATTTTTAATAAATATGATTATGAAAATGATTATGAATATGACTAAGAATGTGATTTTAAAAATATTATTAGGAATATATTGTGCACAAAACAGTAACGCCGAATAGCAACAGACTAAAGGAGGTAAAGAAAGGTATAACACTTCCATGACGCTAACACAACAAGACGAGGACAAAAGTAAACAGAAGAGACAAATAAATTGAAAAGGCAGACGCAGTGACGCTGAGATAAGGTAATGCAAAAGGGGGACGCCAGAAAGTAGGATGGTCCAGTGATAACAAAGCGGTGACAGACAAGCAAATAGCCGAGGTAGACATTAAGATTAGAGAGATTTAGGAAGTGTCATGAGGCTGGTTGGTGGACAAATAAATAAACGGACTAATACCTGAAGCATGCGACATGCAGGAAATTGTGGAATTGATAATAATAACAATTAGATAAGACGGATTTGACACAACTGACCGGTGAGACATGTTTGCTAACCTTAGGACAGAACCTTGAAAACAAGGAGTGGACACTAGTCAAAACTAACCTGATAGGTTAGGACGTGGGAACCAATCAGAACACTCATAAGAACCACTGGTCATCTGAAGGGTGGAGCCAAAATACTTATTGGTTAATCCATTAAGCTGTACTTGAAGATAAAAAGGCAAGCGGAGAGACAGGAGAGGACAAAGAAGTACGTAAGTACAGGAGAGAGGAGACAGAGGAGGGGGCTCGAAGACGGAGGAACAAAGACGATCAGTGAAGAGAGTCTGGTCCAGACATCAAAGTAAGGAGCATGAGAAGGAAGGAGCCCCCAAGAAGAGGAATCCAAAGGCTAGCGGACAAGATCGTCAGAAGCAGACAGAGAAAAGAAGAAGAACAGACGATCAGGGATCAGACAGACAAGAGGAGAATCAGATAAGAACAGCAGAAGGGGAACAGATCAGAAAAAGAACAGAAGAACAATAGAGCGGAGAGGACACACGGAAGAACAAGAAAGAGAACGCGACGCTATAGAATCAGAAGTAGTGTTAGACTGAAGAAGTAGTGTTAGGCTGAAGAAGTAGTGTTAGACTGAAGAAGTAGTGTTAGACTGAAGAAGTAGTGTTAGACTGAAGATGTAGTGTTAGACTGAAGATGTAGTGTTAGACTGAAGAAGTAGTGTTAGACTGAAGAAGTAGTGTTAGACTGAAGAAGTAGTGTTAGACTGAAGAAGTAGTGTTAGACTGAAGAAGTAGTGTTAGACTGAAGAAGTAGTGTTAGACTGAAGATGTGTTTCAAGTGATTAAATTGATTAAGAAGATTTGTTACTTTGAAACTTGGAGTAAAGAGATTTCAGACGAGAAATTAGCAGACCACGTGTTGCAGATCTATTAGAGAACAGAATCGTCCTAGTATCACATGTAGAATATCTTGAAGTTGAGAACATTGCCGAAATTATGTGTGTAGAATATGATAGAGTTTGATATTGTGGATTAAGTGATTCAATCCAAGTGATGCTGTCGACAATACATCCTGAACTTATTTGTCAGAATTAAAAAATGCAGTGAACATTTCATCGGACTTTCTCGGATCTAGCGACTGTGGTAAAGTTTTGTGAAACCTGTGATATGTTAATCAAAGAGCATCTGTAAGATTCAATACCATAGAACTATTAAATATATAAAAAATATATTTAATATATAGAACTATTCAGCAATATATCACAATCTTCAATATTATATGTTGATGACGTCTTGCATAGTTTCCCCAACTAGATCAATGTCATCAGCATATCCTAGTGTTTTAGCTTGTTCTTCTGTACTGCTTTCTTCTTTCACTTTTCTGGTTACCTTTTCTAGTCCTTGGTTGAATACTAAAGGAGATAACGTATCACTGTGTTTGAAAGCATTTATTATATATAAGGATTCTGATTTTCCTCCTTTATATATTACTATATTTTGTGTATCCTCCATGCATATTTTGGTCCCAACTGATTAATTTATTAGATATCTCAAATTCTTTCATAATTTTCCACAAGCTGCTCCTATGTAAGCTGTCATAAGCTTTTGTTGGAGTCAGTGAATATGTTATGTACTTCTGTTTCCATATTCCCAGTACATTTTGCTCTTTGACATAGATAACATATTTAGTCTACGGGTGATCTATTCTTCCTAAAACCTGCCTGATTGTCTCCTGTATGTTCTCGCTGTATGGTTTAATCTATATAAAAGTATAATAGTATTGTATGTCTTGTTTATGTAAGGATATAAGACATGATAAAAGGTAAAATTCCCGTTTCATTGCTATTAAGGCATACTGAGGAATACGGTGTTAGTCCCGTATTTTTCATGACCCGATTTACTTTCCCAGAATTCTCTTTTACCCATTTTGTAGAGGCTGAGTGAACTCCAGCGAATTTTTGGTGTGTACCAGAAAAAAAATCTCACTGCTGGGACTGAACCCGGTACCCTCGGATTAGTAAACATAGCCCCTAACCATTCATCCAACCAGGCGGCAGCAAATGATATCAGACATGATACAAAACTAAATCCCCCTCCCCCACCAACATTCTTTGGATGTAAGAGATGTAAGACCTAGAACTGCTCATCTCCGCATAGTTTGTCCATACCAGCCACGTTTTTAATGCACGTTCCTTGACGTCCTACAAGCTTTTTTCCTAGATACAAGGGTTGAGTAATGGTACCATGAGTTCCTTGACGTCCTACAAGCTTTTTTCCTAGATACAAGGGTTGAGTAGTGGTACCATGAGTTCCTTGACGTCCTACAAGCTTTTTTCCTAGATACAAGGGTTGAGTAGTGGTACCAGGAGTTCCTTGAGAACTGACACATCTTACAAGCTTTTTTTCTAGATAAAAGGGTTGAGTAGTGGTACCATGAGTTCCTAGAGAACTGACACATCCTATAAGCTTTCTTTTTAGATATAAGTTTTGAGTAGTGATACCTTGAGTTCCCTGAGAACTGACACATCCTACATGCTTTCTTTCTAGATAAAAGGGTTGAGTAGTGGTACCATGAGTTCCTTGAGAACTGACACATTCTACAAGCTTTCTTTCTAGATAAAAGGGTTAAGTAGTGGTACCATGAGTTCCTTGACGTTCTACAAGCTTTCTTCCTAGATAAAAGGGTTGAGTAGTGGTACTAAAGTTCCTTGTGAACTGACACATCCTACAAACTTTCTTTCTAGATAAAAGGGTTGAGTAGTGGTACCATGAGTTTCTTGAGAACTGTCATATCCTATAACCTTTCTTTCTAGATATAAAGTTTGAGTAGTAGTACCATGATTTTCTTGAGAATTGACACATCCTACAAGCTTTCTTTATAGATACAAGGGTTGAGTAGTGGTACCATGAGTTACTTTAGAACTGACACATCCTACAAGCTTTCTTTCTAGATAAAAGGGTTGAGTACTGGTACCATGAGTTCCTTGAGAACTGACACATCCTACAAGCTTTCTTTCTAGATAAAAGGGTTGAGTAGTGATACCATGAGTTCTTTGAGAACTGACACATCCTACAAACTTTCTTTCTAGATAAAAGGGTTGAGTAGTGGTACCATGAGTTTCTTGAGAACTGACATATCCTATAACCTTTCTTTCTAGATAAAAGAGTTGAGTAGTGGTACTATGAGTTCCTTGAGAACTGACACATCCTACAAGCTTTCTTTCTAGATAAAAGGATTGAGTACTGGTACCATGAGTTCCTTGACTTTCTACAAGCTTTCTTCCTATATAAAAGGGTTGAATAGTGGTACCATGAGTTTCTTGACGTTCTACAAGCTTTCTTCCTAGATGAAAGGGTTGAGTAGTGGTACCATGATTTCCTTGAGAACTGACACATCCTATAAGCTTTCTTTCTAGATAAAAGGGTTAAGTAGTGGTATCATGAGTTTCTTGAGAACTGACACATCCTACAAGCTTTCTTGCTAGATACAAGGGTTGAGTAGTGGTACTATGAGTTCCTTGAGAATTTACACATCCTACAAGCTTTCTTTCTAGATAAAAGGGTTGAGTAGTGGTACCATGAGTTCATTGAGAACTGACATATCCTACAAGCTTTCTTTCTAGATAAAAGGGTTGAGTAGTGGTACCATGAGTTCCTTGAGAATTGACACATCCTACAAGCTTTATTTCTAGATAAAAGTGTTGAGTAGTGGTACCATGAGTTCCTTGAGAACTGACACATCCTACAAGCTTTCTTTATAGATACAAGGGTTGAGTACTGGTACCATGAATTCCTTCAGAACTGACACATTCTACAGTCTTTCTTTCTAGATAAAAGGGTTGAGTAGTGTACCATTGACAAGCAGAAACCATAAATACTGAACTTCATAGATTTTAAAAAGGCATTTGATAACACAGAGATTCATTATTGAGAATTTTAAGTCTATATGGAATACCATCTAAAACTGTCAACATCATTAAGGACTTCTACAATGGATATGTTTGTGCAGTCAAGACAGAAGAAGGGATGAGTGAATAGTTCCAGATTGAAACAGGCGTGAAACAATGATTTATACTGTCTCCTTTACCTTTTGGGATTGCAATAGACTTCAGAATGAAAAAATTCTGCACAAGGTAACACAGGTATTGACTGGGTACATGGGACCCATCTAGAAGATCTTGATTTTGCTGATGACATAACTCTAATAATGTGAATTCCATGCAAGAAAAAACAGATGGACTGTCTTCACTGGCTAGCAAAATAGGACTTGAAATCAACAAGGGCAAAACAAAAATAATGAAAATTCCCATCAATCAAAATGGAAAAATACACATAGAAGGGGCAGATATTGAAGAGGTCAATCAATTTGCATGCCTTGGCAGCTACATAGACCAGGATGGTGACACTAGAAAGGAAGTTGGGATCAGAATTGCAAAACCAGCATCAGTCTTCAAGAATCTTGAGAACATGTGGATTTCAAACGTTATAAGCACAAAAACTAAGTTAAGACTATTCAATTCAAATGTAATATCCACCAACATTTATGCACGCAAATGCTGGAAAACAACTAAAGAAATAGACAAGAAATTAGACTCTTTTGAAAACAAATGCATAAGGAAAATACTCGGCATCAAGTGGAACGAATTCAAGTACAATGCAGAGATAAGACAGATGACTGAACAACAACCAGTCTCATGGGTGATCAGGAAAAGGAGACGGACATATGTCGGTCACTTGATGAGAAGAACTGATGAGAGGATCCCAAAACAAGCTATGAAGTGGAACACAACAGGCCAAAGAAAAAGAGGCAGACAGCGTGAAACTCTGAAGAGGACATTGTTAAGAGAGGCCACATTAAAAGGCATAAAATCCTTTGATGAGGTTGAAATACTCGCCGAAGACAGGAAAAAGTGGCAAACTACTTTGCGAACCCTATGTGACGTTTACCGGCACGGGAAGGATATAAGATATAAGATAAGACAGGTGGTACCATGAGTTCCTTGAGAACTGACACATCCTACAAGCTTTCTTTCTAGATAAAACGGTTGATTAATTGTACCATGAGGTTTTTGAGAACTGACACATCTTACAAGCTTTCTTTCTAGATAAAAGGGTTGAGTAGTGGTACCATGAGTTTCTTGAGAACCGACACGTCCTACAAGCTTTCTTTCTAGATAAAAGGGTTGAGTAGTCGTAGCAGGAGTTCCTTGACATCCTTCAAGCTTTCTTTCTAGATAAAAGGGTTGAGTAGTGCTTCTTTAGCAGGTTCTCTATGGGGACAATTTAACTTATAATCTGTTCTTCTCTTAGTGCTTTCTTTATTTCTGATGTTTTGGACACTGCGTGTATTCCTGTGAAAAAAGCAAATGATGAGATATAGTTCGCCAAACTACGTTCATAAATATTCCAAGTCTATTAGAAATGTGAAAGGATATAATTACCCTTCCAGCTACCCCGCCCACTTCAGGTCAACTGATCATCTGGATAAAAGCTGAGTGGAGAAGGTGATCCCTCTTGTCCTCTTTTGATAGACCAGGAAAAAGTGGCTAGCGTGGATCAGCCTTATTCTTTGTTCCTGCAGGCACACAGTTTGGATAGCTTTATCTCGCTGAATATAAACTAACATTTGCAGTTCAATCTTTTTTTCTTTCAATTTATGATATTTCTAGTGTGATCAGTGGGAATTGTTCTGTTCTATTTTTGTGCAATTAATGCATTTTGTATAAGTTGCTTTCCGCTGTTAATTTGACGCTCAGTTAAGACACGTCGAGTTTTTTCCATCAATTAGAAAGTGTTGATATTAAACTTCATATTACTTTTCTAGTTATATATATATAACAGGATGTATCGTGTTACTTCTCTTTATCAAATATGTTGATATAGGTTCGACCTTGTGTTGAAGGAGAATAGAATAATTTCTGTCTTGCTCCAGGCATGTGTTTTATTCGGCTCAGTTTATCACGTAGTTAGCTTACATAGTTTAAGAGAGCTCTGTTCTTTACTGAGATGTAAGATCTGTTTTTTATCAATGAATTATTTTGTTTTCAACTTACATTACGTAACCTGCAATAACTAACCAGCAGTTATCTCTTCTTGCTGTCTAGAGCTTATAGAGCTGTACGATTTAAAAGCATCCAGTGCCAAATCTAGATTTATAAAAGTAACCTAGATTTATTGACTTTGTTTTCGAGGAAATCAGGAAATCTAGACAATAGTCTATTTCATGATTCACCTGTTTTACATCAGAGTTTTTGTCTAGAATGAGAACAAAAATGTCCTACGAATAATAAATATAGTTGCTCCTGGCAACGATCCTTAATAGCTGAAGTTTTTTTTATTTGTTATTATTTTGAGCCTTCATTTATTTTAGTGGGGAAGTTAAAAACAATCGAGAGGAATGGAAGTCAGCATGACAGGATGGCAATGTAGGGACAACAGGTCAAACATCTCATCATCTTACTTGCCTATTTAGTAATCTATAAGTAGTCTACTTCTTGCTGCCTATTTAGTAATCTATAAGTAGTCTACTTCTTGCTGCCTATTTAGTAATCTACAAGTAGTCCACCTCTTGCTGCCTGTTTAGTAATCTACAAATAGTCTACCTTTTGCTGTCTGTTTAATAACCTGCAAATAGTCCACATCTTGCTGCCTGTTTAATAATCTACAAATAGCCTACCTCGTGCTGCATATTTCATTCATTCATTCATTTGCATGTCCCTTGAGAAACTTTGCCTCCCAAACAGCACTCCTGTAGGCCTCTCGGTTGTGAGCAAGATGGCCTGCTGCTGATACATCCGTTTGCAGATCATCAACGATGTCTTATACCCATCTTCGTATTGGTCTTCCTCTCATTCTTTTTCCCATTATATACCCTTCCAAGATGGTCTCTGCATATTTAGGAGTCTAAAAATAGTCTACCTCTTGATTCTGTTTAATAATCTACAAATAGTCTACCCCTTGCTGCCTATGGAATAATCTACAAATAGTCTGCCTTTTGTTGCCTATTTAATAATATACAACCAGTCTACCTCTTGCTGATTATTTAATAGTTTATAAAAAGTCTACCTCTTGCTGCCTTTTAATAATCTATACATAGTCTACCTTTTGCTGCCTATTTAATAATCTACAAATGGTGTACCTTTTGCTGCCTATTTAATAATCTACAAATAGTATACCTTTTGCTGCCTATGGAATAATCTACAAATATTCTACCTCTTGCTGCATGTGCAATAATCTACAAATAACCCACCCCTCTGTATTGACATATGTAATAACAGATTATTGTTTTCATGGAAAATGGGGGGGGGGGCTAAAATACAGTCATTTATCTTTAGCAAATTTCAGAAGGTTGGCAGTTCTTTTTGTATTCCTCACATGTTCTCGTCTCCTTCTAACTGTCCTTTGTTCGCACGTCCCAACTATGTCATTATGACCTGGATTCTCCGGATAAGAGCCGAAAACACGATCATTTTCTGCGTGCAAAAATGTATCACAGCAAGAAATACCATAACTTTAGCAGGCAACAAGGGTGGTTCTATGTCTCACAAACACTTTACTGAGGTGGGCTAACTTTTCTTGGCCCACATTTTTATTACTTTGTCCAGTTTTAACAAGAAGAATCAGACACTCTACTAATCTTCACAGGTTTTTGCAATTAATCTCTGACTTACAAAGGTCAATATTCATAAACCATACACTCAGATCTGTATTAAAAGTCCGTTTGTTACTCTTTAAACTTTGTACTCTCTAGGATACAGCTCTTCGTTACATCCTCTTTAGTGTTAATTTGTGTTTCATCACAGTTTACTTGAGGGTATGATTTTTTTCTTCTTCTTTTTTCATAAATCTGTCAAGGAATTGTAAGGCAATAACTGAAACATACGCCATCTATACCCAGCTTTATGCGTACGCAGTCTCATCATTTAATAAGGTTTTGTGAATCGAGAGAATTTCACAGACATGTGCAAACTAAACTTTAATGGCGAATAATATTATAGTTATATTTAGGTTCCTAGATATTGCTTTTCCTGAATCAAAATCTTCACTAATTTCAGTCTCTCCAAGTTTTAGGATTTTCTCCCCCTTTGTGAAGTGAAATTATTTGTTCTAATTAAAAAAAAACTGTTGAAGTGAAATGACTCTCCTGATAATTGTAATAAAATCATCTACAACAAACTGTCACCATAATACGAGTGTGTAGTGTACACGGCGAAGTTACCAACAAAGTTTGATATCAAACCACGTAGGAATATTGAATGCAGACCTCTGATATAAGCTATGAATGTGTATTCCCTGGAATTTAGCGTAGACGTCTCAATAAAAACAAGAATTTACACAATCTGAGACAGAAATGTCTCCATAAAACATAAAAATTAAACATGAAAAAGCTTGTTAGTCCATGAGATCCAGAAAAGTTGAGTACATCTCGACAACAGATTTACAAAGGAGTCCAGTACAAGTGATATTGTATCAGGCAGGCTAGAAGTGAGACACACAAACAGTTCGAGGGAGAGTAACAAAGAGAGGAGATGGATGGAGAAAAATAATGAGAAGTTGAGAGAAAGAGAGAGAGAGATTGAGAGGAGAGAGAGAGATAAAGAGATAAAGAGACAACACGTGAGAGTTTTTTCATGTTTAATCCTAATTTATCTCCGAACAAATACTAAAACTAACACATACAGAAACATAAAAGATGTTGCCTCATCATCGAAATGAGGTCATCAGTCAATTTTCTTGTGCTCTCTCTCTCCCAGGAAATATTTGTCTACAGTGTTATAGAGTAGGGTGGTGGATGTTTAAGAGAAGGGATGTAACTTAACATTTTACTTTGAACATAAGCAGTACAAGCGTGAAGGTCATAGACCAGGAAGTCATTTCTTTCAAATAATAAAAATGTGACTTAATCACGTATGTTTGATGTGTCCATGTAGGACATGTTAATGTGTGTATGTTAGAAGTGCGTAGGTAATAGATGTTAGTTGTGTATGTTTTAAGTGTGCAGGTAGTAGATGTTAATTTGTGTTTCTGAGAAATATCCAGGTAGAAGGTGCTAAATTGTGTGTGTGTGTGTGTGTGAGAGAGAGAAGTGTGCAGATAGGAGATGTTAAGTTGTGTATGCTAGAAGTGTGCAGATAGGAGATGTTAAATGGTGTATGTTAAAAGTGTGCAGGTACTAGATGTTAAGGTGTGTATGTTAGAAGTGTGCAGGTACTAGATGTTAAGGTGTGTATGTTAGAAGTGTGCAGATAGGAGATGTTAAGTTGTGTATGTTAGAAGTGTGCAGATAGGAGATGTTAAGTTGTGTATGTTAGAAGTGTGCAGATAGGAGATGTTAAGTTGTGTATGTTAGAAGTGTGCATGTTGTAGATGTTAAGTTGTGTATGTTAGAAGTGTGCAGATAGGAGATGTTAAGTTGTGTATGTTAGAAGTGTGCATGTTGTAGATGTTAAGTTGTGTTTCTGAGAAATATCCAGGTAGGTCTACATTGTGTGTTTGTGTGTGAGAGAGAGTGAGAGATATGTGCAGATAGTAGATTTTAAATGGTGTATGTTAGAAGGGTGCAGGTAGTAGATGTTAAGTTTTATATGTTAGAAGTGAACAGATAGTAGATTTTAAGTTTTGCTTTTAGACGTGAGCAGGTAGGAGATGTAAGTTTGTGTTTCTGAGAAGTATCTAGGTAGAAGTTGGTAAATTGCGTATGTGTGTGTGTGTGAGAGAGAGAGAGAGAGAGAAGTCTGCAAGTAGAAGATACTAAATTATGTATCTGAGAAGTGTGCAGATAGTAGATGTTAAAATTGTGTGTGAGAGGTGTGGAGGTAGAAGATGTTAAATTGTATTTCTGAGATTTATCCGGATAAAAGATACTAAACTGTGTGTGTGTGTGAGAGAGAGAGAGAGAGAGAGAGAGAGAGAAAAGCGTGCAGGTAAAATATGTTAAATTGTGTGTGAGAAGTGTGGAGGTAGAAGATGTTAAATTGTGTGTGAGAAGTGTGGAGGTAGAAGATGTTAAATTGTGTGTGAGAAGTATGGAGGTAGATGTTAAATTGTGTGTGAGAAGTGTGTAGGTAGAAGATGTTAAAATGTGTGTGAGAAGTATGGAGGTAGAAGATGTTAAATTCTGTGTGAGAAGTATGGAGGTAGAAGATGTTAAATTGTGTGTGAGAAGTGTGTAGGTAGAAAATGTTAAATTGTGTGTGAGAAGTGTGTAGGTAGAAGATGTTAAATTGTGTGTGAGAAGTGTGCAGGTAGAAGATGTTAAAATGTGTGTGAGAAGTGTGCAGGTAGAAGATGTTAAAATGTGTGTGAGAAGTGTGTAGGTAGAAGATGTTAAATTGTGTGTGAGAAGTGTGTAGGTAGAAATGTTAAATTGTGTGTGAGAAGTGCGGAGGTAGAAGATGTTAAATTGTGTGTGAGAAGTGTGCAGGTAGAAGATGTTAAATTGTGTGTGAGAAGTGTGTAGGTAGAAATGTTAAATTGTGTGTGAGAAGTGTGTAGGTAGAAGATGTTAAATTGTGTGTGAGAAGTGCGGAGGTAGAAGATGTTAAATTGTGTGTGAGAAGTGTGGAGGTAGGAAATGTTAAATTGTGTGTGAGAAGTGCGGAGGTAGAAATGTTAAATTGTGTGTGAGAAGTGTGGAGGCAGGGTGTAGTAATTGTTATTCAGGGTGAGGGAGTGTGTTTTTTTTTTGGGGGGGGGGGGGCTGGGTGTGGGAGGGGCGAAGGTTTTTTTCTCTTTCTTTTCCTTCTCTTCTGCTGATCTTCTTTCTTTTTCTTGACCATGAATGCGCAAGTCTTGGGCATGTTGCTTCATCGTACCGTGTTACTTTATTTGGTTCGAGACATCTTCATCAACAGTTTACAAAAATGTTCTACAACGACCTTCAGTCCGTGGTTGAGCCCCCCCCCCCCCCCCTCCTTCTGTTTGGACTGTCTATCCCTTGTCCTGCCGGCATCTTGTCTGACTGCTCTCTCCCACTACTCACTAACGTCCAAGCCTCTATGGAAAATTCTGTTTACTTTCCTCACTACCCCCTTTCTGCTATCTAACTTTCTGGTGCTCAAGTCACAATTCCCACTTAGATGGAGACTTCCTCTGCATTGGTCTACGTGCACTGTTCTATTACGGCTTCTGTCATCCTATTACTCGTCCTGTCACACTGGGGGCGGGGTAGATTATGCATATTAGAATCCGGCAGGGCATGATTGACAGCCTGATGAGATAACTCTGTAAAGTGAGACCGGATTGGCGTGAAAGAGTTTTACAAACATATGCTGTTAGAATTGTATATCTAAAACTTCGCAGGAATAAAAATGGGAATAATATTTTGTTAAAACTGTTTTTGTTTAACTTTTGAGTAGAAACATTTGGCCCGATAGCTAAATGTTCTGAAGGTTATTTAACTAGTTGCAGCTATTTTGAAATTCCGCTAGGAATTGTAATATTCTGAGAATTAAAGAAAATGGAATGGTGAAATGGTGAAAATTGTTCGAAATTTGAATGATATAATCAAGAAGAACTTAATGAAGTGTTTTGTGTGAAACATCGTAGATTGGTGTGTTCCAGAAGGTGATGAATTTTAATCTATAATCATATGTACAAGTTACCATCTGCGTGTCTGTTCACAAATTTAGCAGGATGTAAAAAATTAACTTTACTCTTTAAAAGGGATCATTAAACAGTATTACACAATGTTTTGTCAGTTGTCACATATCTTAAACTCACCTAAAGCAGTGGTCGGCAACTTGTGTTGTGCCGAAGTAATGTTGCAAAGTCATTCAGCGTACCAACCTAACCCCAGCTTACTTTTATATAAGAAAAAAACAATGACATGTATTAATTAACTGTGTTATTCCTTGTTGAGTATTCAGTATTCTAATACAAATAGGAACTAATATAAATATACAAAGGGGACTATGTTCTTCAAAATTTAAACCGTGAACATATTATTTCGAAGTTTTAAAACAAAACTGTCAAACATATGTTATTAACACTTAACGTTTTACAGTCTGAAGTCACTTTGCACTAGACTGTACATTCCTGCCTCTAATGTCTAAAAACTCTCATTCTGAAGGGCTATAAAAAGGGATAGCTTTAAAGATTTCTATGCCGCTATTTAATTACAAATTCAAATATTTCTGATCATAATTATTGTGCCATTGTAAATCCTTCCACCTGCCAATCTTGGCAATCGTGCTGGAGGTTGCTGATCCCAGACCTAAAGTTTCATCTTAACTTCTCAGACATCCTCCCATACTTTCTTTTGTCCAATGTCTAAATACAGAATATTTTTATAGTTAAACATTAGAAAAATAGATCCATTAAGGTGTGTCTATATTTTGTACTCATTTTTAAGTAGAAGAAAATATTGACGCTTGAGTTGATGTTCTCCAGCAAAGTTGCGAATGACCACAGGATGTAGTAAAGATTGTAGTATCTCCCACCATAGCCAAACTCACGATTCACAAACGTTGCCACACACAACAACGTGTCCGGAGTGTAGCATATGATTAAAACTGTAGCGATAATAACATTCATTATCATGGTGCTCCTATCTTTCTTAGACAAAGATTCTGACTTAACGTGGCCAACATTTGCCAATTTAAGCCAGGAACGTTTTTGTCCTAATTTCTGTACTAAGATCAATGTGAATACCACGACTGCCTGGAAGGACAATAAGCCGAGAAAAGCATGGATCACATTCACTATGCTTTCAACGTCGTCGCTGTTACTTGTAAGAATTAAACTGAGAAGGGATTTGTTCTTGCCTGAATAGAACGTCCAGTCTATGTAGCTTGTACAGTACAAGGGAATGCCTGTTATCCACGTACCGACATAGAGGGATATGATCACCACTGATGTTTTTCTTGGAGTGATCATCTGCTTAATGTGCAGTGGGAAAATTATACAGAAACATCTCTGTCTGTTTCCGTTTTAATTACATGAGCTTTAGTTTAAAGGGGGCACCGTCTACATTTGTTGCACTCATGGACACAGTATTGCAAGGATTAGGAAAGTTAGTACAAACCAACAACGATGAAATACTGGTGTTCACTGATAGATCGATCGATGATCATGTTCGCGATCTTCAGGCGGTATTTTACCAGTTGCACGAACACAAGGTCTAACTAAAACCATATAAATGCCACTTTGCGACCTCTGAGACAAAGTATCTCAGATATGTGATCAGTCAGTCGGGCACACCACCTGAATCTGAGAAGGGCAGAGTCATTGCCACTCTATGATACCAAACGAATCCATCATTAATCTTCGAATGTAATTTAAAACGATCCAGACATTTCATAAATGTCACATGACGCATATATGGCATCCGAAGAAAGTATTTTATAATAGTTTTCTCTTGGCCATATTATATATTTGACCTGTGTACCCCAAGGATGCCACTTTTTCACAGTTAAATGGAGTCTCACCAGTTAAGTGACTTCTTTCTGTCTCAGAAATTATTAACTCGAATCACCGATTCACTGTCGATATCGCGAAGTTTCTTCAGACAACTTTACTGTCTGACAGGGCGAGAATTCTATTGGTCAATAATTTTTAGATAATTGTGACATAATATGTGGTTGTTCAGTAAAGTTCTCATTATAATCGCGAACGAGATACTTCTATAATCGTTCTACCGGCTTTGCCAGTGAATACCGCACAGAATGTTCATCAGTAGTTCTTCAAATCAGTCACTGATGATGTGTCAACCAGTGCGGACGCAAGTTTAGGAACTACAACAGCTCAAACCGAAAATAGTCTGTTTCGCTCTCGACACAAACTCCGTAGCTAAGACGCCAACCCGAAGCAGAACACACAAAGACCATCACGGTTTACCATTGGCCGGATAGACTTAACTAAGAACCATTAACGCTGTCTGTTACAAGTTCACAGCTCACAGTGGTGTCATAGCACTAGGCGCAGTAGCTCGGCACACAGAACCGAACTCCATCTTGAAAACAGTGACGACACTGCTGTTCATTTGTCACGTTTGTGCGTTACCTTTCGCACCACATTCAATCGAACAGCGAAAAGCCACAACAGGAAGCAAGCACTTTCAACCGGCGGTGCAGATATACACCTCCATATCAGATATCATAGCATTCGCTGCATCACTTAAGAAGGGGTGAAACTGTCAAATGCAGCCTACCACCATTACTGTACCGGAACTCTGTCCAAACTAATTCAACCATGGAAATATATTTCAAATATGTGCTGCATATGCAATGTATGGTATGAGAATATGGCATGACTGGTAATATAAATCAAACTGTATAGGAACACTGAAGACAGAAAATGACACGGATCAGGAATGTTTGCTATAATAAGCTGCATTATCTGGATAAGAAAATCAAGAACACGAGTTACTGTACAATAAAGACAAAGAGAGAGAGAGAGAGAGAAAAGAAGAGAGAGAGAGAATGAACGAACGAACGAACATACTTTATTTTCAAAGGGTTAAAAATTGGGCACGCAGGCCCGTGTAACATTCTGCCCATCATCATACAGCTTTCACTCTGTCACAGTCATTCAGCATTTGTTAATGAGCATAATAATCATGAAGAGATAGTTAAATGATTGCATAAATAAATAATAAACTCATCTTATGTCCATACATTCTACACTCTGATTTATGCAACAACGTGAAATAAACTTGCATTCTTACATTCATTCAAAACTACAAAAAATTATAGAAAAGCAGTATTAAAAAAATTCAACACTCAAAGCATAGTTTAAACTACTTTAAACTATACTTACGGAGGCATATAGTCCATATCAAACAGATGTTGATAAAGTTCAAAGTAATAAGAATAAATATTACTTATAATTTTTTACGTGAATTGATAGGGCATTCCAAAGGTGGCCAGCTGAGTAAGAGAAGCTTTTTTTAAACATATCAAATTTTGGTTTTGAGAGAATACAAGAGAGAGATAGAGACAGACAGACAGACACAGAGAGAGACACAGATAACAGAGAAAGGGAGAGAGAGAGGGAACGGTAGAGATATAGACCTAGAGATGAGAGAGAGAATTTATTAAATAGAGAAATAGAAAGAACATATAATTGTCTCTCCTTTCCATTTGAGCTAATGTGCACTTAACATTCACTAATATAGTAGATAATTTATTTTCTCACCGCTATTAAACCATGCTTTGCATTTTAAAAACTCATTAAATTAGAAATAAATGCATTAAGGTGTTTCTATATTTCGTACTCATTTTTATGTAGAACAAAATATTGACGCTTGAGTTGATGTTCTCCAGCAAAGTTGCGAATGACCACATGATGTAATAAAGATTGTAGTATCTCCCACCATAGCCAAACTCACGATTCACAAACGTTGCCACACACAACAATGTAGCCGGAGTGTAGCATATGATTAAAACTGTAGCGATAATAACAATCATTACCATGGTTCTCCTATCTTTCTTAGACAAAGATTCTGACTTAACGTGGCCAACATTTGCCGATTTACGCCAGGAACTTTTTTGTCATAATTTCTGTACTAAGATCAATGTGAATACCATGACTGCCTGGAAGGACAAGAAGCCGAGAAAAGCATGGATAACATTCACTATGCTTTCAACGTCGTCGCTGTTACTTGTAAGAATTAAACTGAGAAGGGATTTGTTCTTGCCTGAATAGAACTTCCAGTCTATGTAGCTTGTACAGTACAAGGGAATGCCTGTTGTCCAGGTACCGACATAGAGGGATATGATCACCACTGATGTTTTTCTTGGAGTGATCATCTGCTTAATGTGCAGTGGGAAAATTATACAGAAACATCTCTCTGCCGTAATGTAGGCGGTGATTAGACACGTGATTAGAGCAAACGCTTCCCGTGGAACAGCGCCCGTGATGTACCGAACACCTGGAAATACTATGGGTATTCCTGAGTTTATAACTAGCGGGTTAACACAGGTGATATACCACTGCTGTAAGAGAAGGCCACTAAGATCAGAGACGGCCATGGCGAAGAAACTAATGTTAATATTTATGTTAAGTCCTTGCTTGTAAAAAACAACCAAGTTGATAACGTTAGCCATTATTCCGAGCAGGCTAACGATACCACATAAAATGACATAAACTAATATGGCAAATATCTGTAATTGACTTCCGCTAACGATATTCGTTTCTTTATTATGCTGTGCCAATAAGGATAAATTAACTTTGGCTCCAACCATTTTTACCATCAGTTCAAGAAGCGATGAATGCTGCCTTGATCTTGTGCTCCTACTGATAAAACGTAGCCCATACTTTATTTTGTTCCACGTCAGTTTTTCATTCAATGGTGTTCATGCTTGGGCTGTTCATAAAATATAAGAACTGAGATGAAACTCAGCCTGATTTTATAAAGTGTCATTCTTACTGAATGCAGTGTGAATCATTGCAGATATCAAACAGTAACACCAGAAGGAACTGAAGCACATCAGTCGCAGGTGGTGAGAGAATGAAAACTGTTGGTAATTACAGCAACCAGGCAGATATACATAAATATGCTTTTAGGGGTCTGTAGGTCCAATATTAGCGATCAGTATTATCTTTCACAGAATGCTTATTTTATTAACAATTATTAAGTTTGTAATAAATTTCTGAAAAAAATAAGCGGCTCTACAATAGTAGACACAAAATTACTGAAATATTACAAAATAAATCTGACAGTAATTAAAAAAAAACAAGCGAAGTTAATAGTAATCTGAACCTTATGTTAATATGAAACATGCTATTTCATTATTTTCTATTATTATCTGACGTCTTTTATTATTTTTACCTCCTCTGCTGTTTGTCACATACTTTCTTTTGATAATGAGTGCTGTTTCTTCATGTAACCCTCTTGTATTGTAAGTGTTATTCCTCCTATGGCATTACTTTTTCATATATCCGTTTTTCTGTGACTGGTCTTACATTTCGTTGAGTTTTTATTTTCCTTTCTTTCCCTCAAACAAGATAATATATCTTCTGTTATCTGCCTCTGCTTCATGTTGATGTTCCTTCTTGGCAAGTTGTTCTTTGTATATTGCATACTTTGTGTTAGGCACTACCATTGTACATGAGATCTCACTTGTAAAGTTTCTCTTCTGTATTGTTCTATTCTCTCGTTTAACAGAGATTCATATTTGTTTTTCATCTCCACTAAATATTTCTCGTACAAATCTTGTTGCTTCAGGTCATTTGTGTCAGCCAGTTGGATTTTCATTTTTGTGGCAGGTTTGGACTTCAGCTACACTTTAATTTAAGTCACCACAAGATCTGAGTTAATATCTGTCACCACAGGGCTATAGTCTGAGTTAATATCTGTCACCACAGGTGTACGCTCTGAGTTAATATCTCTCACCACAGGCCTATGGTTTGAGTTAAGATAGTAACCACAGGGGTATGGTCTGAGTTAACATCTGTCACCACAGGGGTATGGTCTGAGTTAAGATATGCAATCACAGGGGTACGGTCTGAGTTAACATCTGTCACCACAGGGGTATGATCTGAGTTAATATCTGCCACCACAGGGGTATGATCTGAATTAATATCTGTCACTACAGGGTTATGGTTTGATTTAATAAATGCCACCACAGGGTCATGGGTTGAGTTCATATCTGCCACTACCGGGGTTATGCTCTGAGTTAATATATGTCACCACAGGGTTATTGTCTGAGGTATTTATGTCAAAACAGATTTATGATCTGAGTTAATATGTCACCACAGGGTCATGATCTGAGATAATATATGCCATCACAGGGTTATGATCTGAGTTAACCTCTGTCACCACAGGGTTGTGGTCTGAGTTAATATATGTCATCACAGGTTTATGATCTGAGTTAATAACTGTCATCACAGGGTTATGGTCTGAGATAATCAATGTCACCACAGGGTTATTATCTCAGTTAATATCTGTAACAACATTGCTATGGTCTGAGTTAATATTTGTCACTATAGGGTTACCATTTGAGTTAATATCTGCCACCACAGGATTATGACCTGGGTTAATATCTGATACCACAAGGTTAGGGTCAGTGTTAATATCTGCCCCTGGGTATGTCTTGACTTAATTTACACTCTTCTGATACCTGTTCTTTATCGTGATATCATTCTGGTTTCGTTTTTCTGTTTCAAGGGCTTTTCCATGTAAATAATTTCCCCGTATGTTGTTGAAAAAGTATGCTACATATTACTAAGTGATTCTCTTCACAGAACTGTATGAGCCCCTCTCCTCTTTCCTATATCATATCTGCCTATTATGTTTGAACATGTTCCTTCTCCTACTATGGCATTTATATCCCATAATTATTAGTACATCAGTTGGTTCGACACTCTTTAGCATTCTTTTTAGATCTTCATAGTATTCCTCGATGATATCTTCAGGTAAACTTGTGTTGGTGTATATGTTCGACATATTGCCAGGTCTTTGCCAGAGCTTTGCTCTGATTTTTATATTATCATCATTCTGTTGTTGAATGCCCCGTATCTGTTTACAAACTTCCTAACTTCATGGTTGATCAAAACCCAAGGCCATTTCTATGCCCTTCTCCACCTGAATATAACAATGTGTAACTGTATTTTTTAATGTATCCTGTGTCTATCTACCTGGTTTCTGACACTCCCAGTATTTCCAGTTTCATATCTTCCACATGTGTAAACACATACTGACATTATTAGACTGATTACGAATTCCAGTTCAATTTCAGTGCATAAACATTCTCTGCTTATTTCTTCTCGCTTTCTTCCATTTCTCACAATGAAAATTCACGAGTTTGTTGTAGATTTCCGGATTGTAATCATTTCGATAGTGGTACTTGTACATTCACTAATTCTTCTGTCCTCTTTTCACTAAGTTCTGTCTACTTCTATCACTTCCATCTGATTTTCTTCCTAGTTCTTCTGTACTTGTGATAGTGCAGTGTTCTCAGAAAAAAAAAATGTTTCCTTTTGTGTGTCACAGAAAATATTTCTCTCTTCAAAACTGCCAACCATCTCAACCCTAGGATGTTATTCGTGAATCTGGCTCCATCTGGACTTCATTGGCCAATAAATGTTTACGACTGCACCAAAGTGACGATAATATTCCTACGCGCTTTACCTCACTATGTTTCACATATGATATCTGGATCAAGTCACTAAGCTAATCTTAATTTGGTTATTCTCCTTATAAACAAGAGCACTTATGGCTAAATCAATCAAGTATTCATATTCTCCAGCATTTTATACGTTGTTGATTAACTCTTTAATTTCAAACAACACTAGCAGTATTTGTATATGTTTGTACACGTATGGGAGTAAACGCTCATAGTGATATTTAGTCAACGTCTAAATAAAGTGAAAAAGTTCCATATTTCTATCCCAACCTTTTTCTTTTAAATTATACACTAACTTCCACTTCTTTTCTACCAAAATCTCTCACAAAAATGTATTCTGGCAGAGCATAGAAAATAATTCAGGAGTAGAAAAAAAAATTACATTTCAAGGAAGTCTAAAATTTCAATATTTTTTTTATATGTCTGTTCTATAAGAAAAGAATATGACTCGAAAGGAAATTTGAAATATATTTTAATTTGCTAAAAGAGAAACGGTGACTAAAGCTTCCAGAAAAAAAGACACATGTAAACTGTTTATAAACAATAAATACGCCAATCAAGTATTTTCATTTGAGCACGTAATTATACGAGTAATAAAAACAAAAATCAAATGAAATTGGACATACAGGAAATGCTCTTATCGTGTGAAATAATCTCATTAATAGGGATATTTAAGAATTGCGTGTTCAGACGTGCTATGTAAACAGAGGAAGTTTTAAGATTACATAGATGAAAGTGCTAATTATTTGTAACGTTGAAATGTATATGCACGGAGATATGTTAATATATATATATATGATTGGAATACATTTTTCTGATTAGTGCTATAACATTTTTGACGTCTCAGGCCATATTTTTTTCTTTCTAAATTGTTTTGACATGGTAATGTTTTACATTAATTTTGAGCATAAACAACATTTACGATTACATTCGTCACAGTATCTGATGCACGCAGTGGAACTAGTCAAAGGAGATTACGCACAAAATTGCTCGAATTAGGCATCACTTACTGAAGGAGGAAATGCCAAGATCGTTGAAATATAGCTGGGAAATTAGTGAACATTTGCAACAATTTCAAATGTCAATGATTTGTCTCCCTCTCAGAAATAGGTTTTCAAATATTGAAAAGCAGAAACCATTAATACTGAACTTCATAGATTTTAAAAAGGCATTTGATAGCATACACAGAGATTCATTATGGATAATTTTAAGTCTATATGGAATACCATCTAAAATTGTCAAAATCATTAAGGATATGTTTTTGCAGTCAAGACAGAAGAAATGATGAGTGAATGATTCCAGATTGAAACAGGTGTGAAACAAGGATGTATACTGTCTCTTTTACTTTTTGGGATTACAATAGACTTCATAATGAAAAATGCTGCACAGGTAACATAGGTATTGACTAGGTACACATGGGATCTTGATTTTACTGATGACGTAACTCTTATCAGTAACAATGTGAATTCTATGCGAGAAAAAACAAATACCCTGTCTTCAATGGCTAGAAAAAAAGAACTTGAAATTAACAAGGACAAAACACAAATCATGAAAATTCCCATCAATCAAAATGGAAAATTACACATACAAGGGACAGATATTGAAGAAGTCAATCAATTCGCATACCTTGGCAGTTACATAGACCAGGATGGTGACAATAGAAAAGAAGTTAGAATCAGAATTGCAAAAGCAGCATCGATCTTCAAGAATCTTGAGAACATATGAAATTCAAAAGTTATAAGCACATAAACCAAGTTAAGACTATTCAATTCAAATGTAATATCCACCCTCATTTATGCATGCGAAAGCTGGAAAACAACTAAAGAAATAGACAACAAATTAGACTCTTTTGAAAACAAATGCATAAGGAAAATACTCAGCATCAAGTGGAACGAATTCAAGAACAATGCAGAGATAAAACAGATGACTGAACAACAACCAGTCCCATGGGTGATCAGGAAAAGGAGATAGACATATGTTGGTCACTTGAAAAAAAGAAATGACCAGAGTTCCAAAACAAGCTATCAAGTGAAACACAACAGGCCAAAGAAAAAGTGGCAGGCCGCGTGAAACGCTGAAGAGGACACTGTTAAGATAAGCCAAATTAATAGGCATAAAATCCCTTGATGAGGTTGAAAGACTCGCCGAAGACAGGAAAAATTGGCGAACTACTTTGCAAGCCCTATGTGACGTTTAAAGGCACAGGAAGGATATCAGATAAAATAAGATAAGATCTTGTTTCTTCAGGACATTTGTGTCAACCAGTTGGTTTTCCTTTCTGTGACAGGTTTGGACTTAGCTACACTTTAATTTATGTCGCCACAATGTTGTGATCTGAGTTAATCTGATACCACCAGGTTATGGTCTGATTTAATAAATGCCACCACAGGGTTACGGTCTGATTTAATAAATGCCACCACATGGTTATGGTTTGATTTAAGAAATGCCACCACAGGGTTATGGTTTGAGTATATATGTCACCACACGGTTATGGTTTGAGTATATATGTCACCACAGGGTTATGGTTTGAGTTTATATGTCACCACAGGGTTATGGTTTGAGTATATATGACACCACAGGGTTATGGTTTGAGTTTATATGCCACCACAGGGTTATGGTTTGAGTATATATGTCAACACAGGGTTATGGTTTGAGTATATATGTCACCACAGGGTTGTGGTCTGAGGTATTTATGTCAAAACAGGGTTATGGTCTGACTTAATATGTCACCACAGGGTCATTATCTGAGTTAATATATGTAGCCACATGGTTATGATCTGATTTAATATACGTAGCCACAGGGTTATGATCTGAGTTAGTATATGTAGCCACAGAGTTATGATCTGAGTTAATATATGTAACCACAGGTATGATCTGAGTTAATATATGTAACCATAGGGTTATGATCTGAGTTAATATATGTAACCACAGGGTTATGATCTGAGTGAATATATGTAGAAACAGTGTTTTATCTGAGTTAATATATGTAACCACAGGGGTATGATCTGAGTTAATATATGTAACAACAGGGTTATGAACTGAGTTAATCTTTGTCACCACATCGTTATGATCTGAGTTAATATATGTAGCCACAGGGT
>CM019701.1:21644871-21674654 GCA_009760885.1 Achatina immaculata
CATCGCCAAAAGAATAATGGACCTTGCAGCCTAGTATCTTTGAGCCAGGACTACCTCTAGTCTCTCTATTATCATCAGTGCTTTTCAAAATATACACAGCTACACCAGACCGACGCAAGCCAAGTACTCGCAGAAGCAAACATCTTGATTTATGTACATGGAAACTACAGACAGAAGATATTTACCCACATTCATAGAAATATTGATGGTATCATGGCTGGTGTGAGGACAGCAACGCTATAATAAACAAAATCCTGCGGTGCTCATTAGACAACGATTGTGCCAAGACCTCCTTCCCAACAACGCAGTCCCACGGCAAATATATCGATAGCTAACAGTTTTTTATATACTTCGGGACTGTGTTCGACAGGACAGTATCAGTAACTTCCCAGAGGACATGGTTATTCAGAAAGCAAAGAAAGGGCTCAGTGAAGTGAAGGCTATGGCAGGTGCTGAACTGCCACAGTGGACAATCTTCCTGCTCGTGCTGGCGTTGGTGACGTTGGTGATTGAGTAGGGCCTCGGTCGTCTGTCTTGATCCCCGACTCAAATAATAAAGCTTGAAAGGATCTAAAATGAGGATATGAGAGTAGTTCTTGGGTGCACCATGGATACTCCGATGATATAATTATAAGCTACTTATTGGACATGCGCAGTAAGGGATAAGTACGTGCAAGTGAAGAAGTATCCCAGCAAAGGGTAACCGCATCAAGCGAGAGAGATAGCGGAAGCTGAAAAGACACTGTCAGCAGCCTAAGATCTAGAGCAGATCCTCCCAGCACCAGAATGGATAAAAGAACCAAATATGCAAACCTTAATGAAGGTTGTGATCCAGCGTGGCCGTGAATGTCGAGACCGGGCTCAGAGTAAAACAAAAGTCCAGGTGCAGGAACAGATTCAGCATCACCCCATACCACGTGACCCTGTAATCTTCACTGACGGGTCACTGGCACGAAGCCTAAGATGTCTACCGTAAGGGGAAACTGGTAAGGACAGGCTGTGTATGGAGGACGGCAGTCACATCAGGAGGATGATCGGATCAAGGGAGGGGGAGGCGAGGGGGAGTGAACGTATTTCCGAAAATTGTTGTTTAACTCACATTACCCACATCTATTGCGTGCCTGGTTCTATAAGTAGGTTCTATTAGTAGGTTCTATAGTAGGTTCTATTAGTACGTTCTATTAGTAGGTTCTATTTGTAGGTTCTATTAGTAGGTTTTTGCTTCAGTGTCCTACAAGACGAAGCAGAAATGTCCATATTAGAGTTCAATAAAACACTACAGGAAACAGCAAAAGAGGTGCTGGGATATCGGAAAAGGAGAAAAGAGGAATGGATAAGCGAGACCACATGGGAAAAGATAGAGCAAAGAAAAGAAATCAAGGGAAAATTACTGAACACCAAATCACAACGGCTTAAAGAACGAGTTTTAAGTAATTATGCACAAAAAGACAAAGAAGTGAAGGAATCATGCCGTCAAGATAAACGTCAGTATTATGACAACTTAGCAGAAACACTAGAGAAAGCAGCATATACAAATGACATGAAAACCATATATAAAATCACAAAGCAGATGACAGGTAACTTCAACACAAGATGTGAAAGTGCAGTAAGAACACAAAATGGACAACTGGTCAGTGGAGAAAGAGAAAAAATTGAAAGATAGAGGGAACACTTTAATACCCTACTAAACAGAACACAAGGAGCACAAACAATAGACATACCTGAAGCAAAAACGGAACTAAACATCAATACAGGACCAATAACAATAAATGAAGTAAAGGAGGCGATAAAGAAGCTAAAATCAGACAGGGCACCAGGTGAAGATGAAGTGACTGCTGAGATGTTGAAAGCAGAAGAAATAGAAACACCAAAACAACTTTGCCAGATATTACAACAAATTTGGGATTTAGAAAAAGCCCCAGAGGAGTGGAAAACTGGTCTTATAGTAAAACTACCAAAGAAGGGTGACCTCAGAGATTGCGGAAACTGGAGAGGCATTACCCTACTGCCACTCATCAGTAAAGTATTTTGCAGAATAATCATCAACAGAATTGTACCAACACTTGAGGAAAAACTTCGGAAAGAGCAGGCAGGATTTAAGAAAGGAAGATCATGCATAGACCACATATTTGTACTTAGACAAATATTAGAACAGGCAAATGAGTGGCATAGTACAACATATGCATTATTCATAGATTTTGAGAAAGCCTTTGACAGTGTCAACAGAGATGCACTGTGGAAAATCCTAAGATGGCATGGCCTCCCCCATAAAATAGTTAATGTAATCAAAGCCCTATACGAGGGTTTTCAGTGCAAAGTGATCTGTGGAGAACATACCTCCAGCAGCTTTAGGGTACAAACAGGAGTGAAACAGGGATGTGTACTATCACCAACATTATTTATCTTGGCAGTAGACTGGTTAATGAAGGAGGCAACATCAGACAAACGCAGAGGATTAAAATGGACCCTTGACACAGTGCTGGAGGACCTTGACTTTGCGGACGACATTTGTCTATTATCAAGCAGTCACAAAGATTTACAAGATAAAATAAACAAGCTAACTCAGAATGTAAACAACATAGGACTAAAGATCAACATAGGAAAGACAAAGTTAATGAAGCAAAATGTGAACAACAGAAATGTACTCAGAGTAGATAACAAGTTAGTGGAGGAGGTCAACGAATTTGTATACCTTGGCAGCAGAGTAGTAGAAAATGGAGACAGCACAGAGGACATCAACAGCAGACTTACTAGAGCAAACCAGGCTTTTGCAATGCTGCAGAATATATGGAAATCAAATAAACTAAGCATAAATATAAAAATCAGGATATTTAAGAGTAATGTTCTAAGTGTACTACTCTATGGAAGTGAATGCTGGAAAATCACCAAAACCATAGAAAACAAGTTGAATTCTTTCCCAACTAAATGTTTACGAAGAATTAGAAAAATATTTTGGCCAAACACCATAAGAAATAACATCTTATTAGCAGAAATGCAGATGAAACCACTGACAACAATTATTGAGGAAAGACGATGGCGATGGTTGGGACATGTGCTCCGAATGACTGATAACTCACTACCAAAAACAGCACTAAGATGGACACCACAGGGGAGCAGAAGTAAGGGTAGACCAAAAGAGACATGGAGAAGAACAACAGAAAGGATGTTGAGCAATAGAGGGCTCACCTGGGCAAGAGCAGAAAAAAAGGCGAAGGACAGGCATTTGTGGAAAACCCTTGCGGAACCCCCATGTGCCCTGGGCACTTAAGGTTCAGAGAGAGAGAGAGAGAGAGAGAGATTAGTAGGTTTTATTAGTAGGTTCTTTTAGTAGGTTCTATTAGTAGGTTCTACTAATAGGTTCTATTAGAAGGTTTTATTAGTAGATTATATTAGTAGTTTGCACTAGTAGATTATATTAGTAGTTTGTACTAGTAGGTTCTATTAGTAGGTTCTATTAGTAGGTTCTATTAGTAGGTTCTATTAGTAGGTTCTATTAGTAGGTTCTATTAGTAGGTTCTATTAGTAAGTTCTATTAGTAGGTTCTATTAGTAGGTTTTATTAGTAGGTTCTATTATTAAGTTCTATTAGTAGGTTCTATTAGTAGGTTTTATTAGTAGGTTCTATTGGTATATTCTATTAGTTCAGTGGATGTTTAAAACAGAAGGCGAGAACCTATGGGAATGACCGGAAAGTGGGGGCGCCAGTCTCTGATTACTGATCAACAAAATGTATTCTGTGGATTTAATGTCCCAGATAATTGCCTGTTATGGATATTTATTTCCAGATACTTTTAAGTGATTTAAGACCTGATAGAGACTTGTAGATTTTCGAAGATACCTTATGATATGACGTGGGGATGCTATGTTTAAGAGTAACGGATCAGTAGTTTCATTCGAGGGTCAGCTGCCGAAACGAGAAAGACGTTTGTTGGCGATCGGATGGAGTTATATGTCCCCAAGTGTGCAAGGATGGAGTTATATGTCCCCAAGTGTTCAAGGATGGAGTTATATGTCCCCAAGTGTGCAAGGATGGAGTTATATGTCCCCAAGTGTTCAAGGATGGAGTTATGTCCCCAAGTATGCAAGGATGGAGTTATATGTCCCCAAGTGTGCAAGGATGGAGTTATATGTCCCCAAGTGTGCAAGGATGGAGTTATATGTCCTCAAGTGTGCAAGGATGGAGTTATATGTCCCCAAGTGTGCAAGGATGGAGTTATATGTCCCCAAGTGTGCAAGGATGGAGTTATATGTTAACAAGTGTGCAAGGATGGAGTTATGTGTCCCCAAGTGTGCAAGGGAAGATTGTGGTGGTTTGTTTATTGATGTGAAGTTCAGAAGTGATTAATTAGTGTTGAGACCGTGTACAGGTAATGTCATTTGTGCTATACTAAGAAAAATAACAGCAGTTCCAATGTGGCAGAACAGCTAAGATGATTTTCAAGATTCTGTGTCAAACGGAAGTAGGTGGTTCAAGATAGGAAGAGAAACATAATACATGATCAAGAAAATACAGATCTCTGGGAGTCACAAGCAAAAGGTCGAGCTAACCTTAGAGCGTCAGTGTTCTAAAGGCTTTGTCTGAGGGTAGGGGGTACTTGCTCTGATGATCTAGGGAGATGTGTAGATCTTTGGTTCTCTATAGTAGAAATTTTACTGCATACCATAGTATCAAGCTTTAATCTATGACCTAAATTGGGTGTCTGAGTGGCGAAGTGGTTAGTGCACTGGTCTCTCATGGCGAAGGCCGGGGGTTCGAATCCGGCCGACGGCACCCCAGTCACCCAGCTATAGAAATGGGTACCCGACTTCTTCTGAAAGGCATCCAGGCGTGATACTGACCATATCACCCTCTAGTGTGCTGACAGGTCAAGGAAAATATGGGCACTAACACCATATCCCTACGTGCCTCCAAGGCATGACAGGGTCACCTTTACCTTTTTTTTTACTACATTAATTATTGTTACTAGTAAGTGCTATATAGTACTTTAATATCCTTTACAATATGTTATATGCGAGTGAATACGTGTAACAATCAGGTTTATGCAAAAGAACTCCACTGAGAGCTTGAATTAACATTTTGTTAAAGTAAACAATTTTGCAAATATTCAACAAAACAAAAACACAATATTAGTGATATTTCCGATGATGCTGTCAATTGCGCAGTATTTATAATGCAGTAGAGAGGATGTCAATAAAGTTTCTTTTTCTAGCTTCAGAAAATACAAATTACTGCTTTGTGACGAAGAAGGTCATTGTTCTGTTAAAGTTGTCCCGGAGCATATTATATGATGTGCCATTTATTTGTAACAGCTTTCTCGTTATTATAATTTTTCGTTCGAAAACTTTCACAATTTTCATCATTGAAAATAAAGTTTAAATTTAAATGTGACCATTTTCTTTCATTATTTTGTGAACATGAAAGTATATATATTTAGAACATTATTCAACATTATTCCCTACACTGGGTATTTCATATTTCGCTGGGCATCATAGGCCCGTATTGTACGTGACTAAAGTGTTTACAAAACTCTACCAGTTTACACTTAGATCTTATAGAAATAGTTTGATTTCACTTTATTTTCCAATTCCATTGTTTTGTCCTGTCTTTTGTTGCTTTGTCTTCTCTTGTCTTGTCTCCTTCCTCGCGTATTTTCGGTTTTGAGGGCACAAATATATCTCTTTGTAGAATTTGATTTAAGTATAGGGATATTTCAGATTTCTGTAATTTCCAACCTTCCATCTCTTGCATGAGCGGCCTGAGGCTCTCTTTCCTAAATGTCTTAGCTTGATTTGTTTTGGTTATATAGTTGGGGCCTAGGAACAGTTCTGATGTACATTGGTAAGCCTTGCCCAATGTTCTTCCTACAAGCAAAGCAAAATCCTGCTCGCAGAGTCAAAACACAGGCGGTCCCACTGGTGAGAGATGAGTAAATGTAGAAGCACGATAGAGATGTGGGCCCCTGTGTACTGCGCTGAAGTTGTCGCCTATCAGAAGGAGCCTCTCAGAGTGCCTCACTGTACAATGTTTCAGGTTTTACGCCTGGAGTCACTCGTCTCAGGGACGTCCTTGGGAGAAGATAGAACAAGTTACAAAACACCAGCCACCATGTTTAGTGTGTGAACACAAAGAGCACAGATTCTGACTGTCCACACACGTGACTTTATTGTTCTGACTGTCCACTCACGTGACTTTATTGTTCTGATTGACTAGACTCCACTCATTCAATCAACTACTTCCCTCTCTCTTTATAATTAAACCTTCTTCTCTGCTCTTGCGACTCACTGGCTCGCCCTCCGCTCTCTTTGTACACTCCTGCCCCTCACACTTGGGTCACACTGGTGTCTCTTACTATCTCACTATGGTTAGTGTATCACGTTTATAATCCTTAGCTTTGGGCATAAATCAGCTCCTCTTTAGCGACAACCAAGCATTCTTGATCACATCAGAAAAAGAAGACCTACGACGGAACATGGATAACTAAGTAAGGACGTGTTAAATTCACAACATGAAGATCAGTGCTGAAAAAACGAAAGTCATGGCCATAGCGAGAAGAAATCTTAACAAAGATATTGCCGGACAACCAGTCCTTGAAACAAGTGAAGCATTTCAGATACCTAGGTAGTACAAATTCTTTCTTTAGGAAAACTTGACGCTGACACTGAGAACAGATGTAATAAAGCGAATCAGGTCATTGGGCAAGTGACACATTTACAGACAAACAAATAAATTACAATTGAAACAAAAAGGTCACTGTACAACATAATTTGTCTCTCACATCTATGCAATCATCTGTTATGTATGTTTTTACCTTTTTAGTTTTTCTTTTTTCTTTGTATGTTTATTATGTTTTCTCTTCCTTGCTTAATTTTATGTTTACTTTCCTTTTCTTCGCCATTCAGCGAAGTGTTTGGACGAGAAAATCAATGATAATCTGCAGTTATGAAATGTCCATCAATTTTCTTCCCTTATTTAGATTCCTTGTTTAAATCTGGTCTCTTACACTGAAGCGAAGATTTTGAAGATTTGACTTGAATCAGGGAATTCAAGTCGCCTTAGCAATTCTGTTCACATTAGAATAAAGAGATGATAGAACCGCTAGAATCTCAATCAGCTCTACATAGAATGTGGAATGGATACAAATTACAGCGATGAATATTTATATGAAAGCATGTTAGAAAACAGGTTCCATGATTGGAAAGGGAGAGGTTAGGATGAAAACAGGTTGGGGGGGGGAATCAAGCTAGTGCACTATTCTGGGGCTCAATCACAAGAGACGAGGTCTGCAGTGACTTTCTCTTCAGTCTCACTGAAGCTGCCAGCTGCTTATATTTGGAGCCGAAGCAGGAAGATGTTGGGGGACAGCAGCGTCTAGGCTTGGGAGGGGAACATGGCGCCTACTTTTTCGATCCTCCAAATGTACAAAAAAAGTTGAGGGTATATAATACTTCTTAGGTGGCTCCATCACCACGGGGACTTTGGCGATCCCTGTCTCAATAGCTACGGTAAGGTCTGTTGTGGGGAGGGAGGTGAAGAAAGCGATGGGATAGTGTCTTGATCAGCTACGGTTAACCAAAACTGACTCTAGCATGCCATCAGTGGATCACTGATTGCCAACTCTCCCTGGTTTTGATACATGGCGACGTACAAGAAATGTTGAAAATATCATGATACATGTGGTGTGGGAGATGTCAAACATTTCAGGCCTAACGACATACAAGGAGTATGGAAGATCATCATCATCAGGTGCCGTGACGACTGGCATTGGCTATTATGCTTCTCCAGAGTACACGATCCTTCATACAGGCCATTAGCTCACATCATCTCGTCACACTGTCCAGTATCATTTCTCTTGGACTTCGTTTGGCACTTCTTCCCTCTATTTTTCCTGTTATAATTTTTTCAATGCCTACTCTTCTCATTGCATGCCGTATGAAAGTGCATTGTCTCTCTCTTATTTTGTGACAAGATTTTGTTAATATCTCCAACTCTTCTCAAACATTCTTTATTAGTTATTTTTGCTGTCCAGGGGATTCCCAGCATTCTTCTTATAAACCACATTTCTGCTGCTTCCAATGATTTTTGTGCAGACCTGCCTATTATCCATGACTCATTTCCATATAATAAGTTAGATTCAATATAGCATTTTAGGACTCGTTTTCTAACATCCATTGATAAGGATGTGTTGGATAATATGTTTCTCATTCTCTGAAATGCAGTCTTTGCTTGGCCTATTCTGTTCTTAATTTCTGTTCTGCATTTCCCATCCGAAGTTGTTCCTGCTCCAAGGTATTTCAATTTCTGCACCTGCTTTAGAATTCCATTTAATTTTATACTGCGTTTTGGTGGATTCTGTTTCTTAGATAAAACCATAGTCTCTGTCTTTTTAATGTTTAAAGTAAGGCCTTTGTGTTCACTTTCGTTGGCGACTTAATCTGAGAGATTCTGCAGGTCTTGTTGGTTCTCAGCGGTGCATATTGCCGCCGTATTTATTTTACTGAAAATATAATGAGGAGTGTTAGAGAAGATGTAGACAAAGAATATTACGATGCCATAACAATTGGAGGTTATGAAATACCAGAGATTAGATATGCTGATTACATAGTATTACTGTCCACAACACAAAAAGGAATGGAAAAACTAATTATTTCATTCCGTAAGAATAGTCAAGAGCAAAACTTCTATCTTAATGTGAAGAAAATAAAACTGATGACAACTGACAAAACAAACAAGGCAGCTGATATGTGTATCAATGAGGAAAAACTGGAAGAAGTGGAGAGTTTTTAATATCTTGGACCACTACTAAATAATAATGGAGATACAATGAGGGAAATTAAAAGGAGGACATCTATCGCTCTTCAGAAAGTAAAACAACTAAAGTATCTGTGGAGAGGAACATACAGAACCACAAAAATAAGATTCTTTCCCATCGCAACATATTCCCTTGAGACCTGGGCACTTAACAAAACAGCTGAGAAACACATAAATGCTTTTGAAATATCATGGACACAAAAAAAAAAGAACAAATATACCCATACTACAAGAACTTAATATTGAAGAAGGCTGGCTAGTAAAGAGGATTAAAGAGAGAAAACATAAATATTTTGGACACATTAAACGTCATGATAATCTAGAGAAAACTGTCTTGGAACGTTACATAATGTGCAAAAGAAAGAGAGGAAGACCAAGACTAAGATGGCTGCAAGACATCGTTGATGTTCTGCAAATGAATGCATCAGCAGCAGGCCATCTTGCTCACAACCGAGAGGCCTACAGTAGTGCTGTTAGGGAGGCAAAGTTCCGCAAGGGACATGCAAATGAATGAATGTTGTTTCTCAGCTATCAGTACTTTGTCGTCAGCATATCGAAGTTTGTTAATATTGTATCCTCCTACTTTTATACCTGGTTCTCGGATGATGGTTCTTAGAATATCCTCGCTGTACAGAGAAAACAGGTCGGGAGATAGTACACACCACTGTCGCACTCCCTGTTTTATTGGTTGATATTTTCCTGATTTATTTTAAACTCGAGTCGCTGCTTCCTGCTACCAGTATAGATATTTTACAATCCTCAGGTCTTTGTCGTCTATGTTTATGTCTTCAAGCAATTTAATAATCTCATCACGTTTCACCTTATCGAATGCCTTGGTGTAATCAATAAAGCATAAGTAGAGATCTTTCTGTACTTCTAAAGCTCTTTCTGTTGTATAGAAGATACCAGTACTAAAAAAAAGTGATTTGACTTTACTAAGGAAGGGCTCATATAAACATGAGATTCATCTTTGATGTATTTTATACTAGTCCACGATTCCTTTGAGGTGGGAGTGATTCATGAACTGTTTTGTATGTCGTAAAAACGTTAATAATTCTCTATACAACTGGCACATTTATTTTGTGCATGATTTCTAATATTTACAGTTATTATAAACAATATTAGCAATCAGGAAACATTTGAAGCCATCAGAACGTGCAGATATAAAAGAACGAGAAAAAAATAAGAGAAGGGCTTGAATTCGAATAACGGACTCCAGCGGGAGGAACAAGGAGGATATTCGTTCTCTTCTAGCAGTTGATAGTGATACAGAAGTCTGTCGTTCGAGTCACATCACTCTGCAACTGTTTTTATTCCTTTCACGTCTAATATGCTTTTTTTATTTGTGTAAGACTAACCATACAACACTGTGCTCTAACACTTAGCACTAGTTGCAAGCATTGCACACCGCTTGAAATAACCAAGCACACATCTATGAGCGGAGCTGCGACTTCCTTCAGAAATCCTATCACAGCAGGAACCTCTTGTGTGGATCACTGCTCTGGTCCAGCCTCCATCTTTAAGTGAAGGATGCCCCTAGATGGTAATGCACAGTGCTGTCATCTGGCCTGACATTGATAATTTATAATTTCACATGACTGTGATATTCATTATATTTGTTTTCATGTACAAAACACCAAAATAACAACAATCTAATAAACTATACACAGACCAGCCGTCATGTATGGATCGGAAACGTGGAGTACAACAAAGAAAGATGAACAACAAATGCAGATCTTTGAGAACAAGATCCTAAGAAGAAACTTTGGACCTATAAAGGATACTAAGAATGGAGAATAGAGAGCTTATTTAAATCCCAGTGAATGATAAAAGTCTTGAAACTTAAAGATTACAATGGTTGGGCCATGTAGAAGGAGTGGAAGACAAACGACCAAAACAAACGAAAATTATATAGGCAAAAGAGATGAGAAAAACAAGACCAAGGGTAGACCAAGACAGTGATGGAGAGACAACATAGAAGAGGATATAGAAGAAATTGATGTCACCAACTGGAGAGAGAAGATTAGGAATAGAGAGGAATAGGGGTGGGGGGAACTCCTCTGCAGCAATGAGCCTTAATGGCTCATAAAGGTGAAGAAGACGAAAAAGAAGACGAAGAAGAAGAAGAAGAAGAGGAGGAGGAGGAAGAAGTTTTCGAGCTGAAATGACAAGAAAGAATGACTCTACTTTGAACTACGGCACTGGTAGGGACAAAATATAAAACACCTCAGTCGCCCGAGTAAGTGTTAGGCAATAGACACTACAGTTGGTCAGAATACTCAGGTTCTCTAAGAAGTCACAAGTGGCCATTCCTCGTCCTACTGCTTGTTCTGTCTACAAAGTACTACCTCCTCGTCCTACTACTTGTTCTGTCTACAAAATACTACCTCCTCGTCCTACTGCTTGATCTGTCTACAAAATACTACCTCCTCATCCTACTGCTTGTTCTGTCTACAAAGTACTACCTCCTCGTCCTACTGCTTGTTCTGTCTACAAAGTACTACCTCCTTGTCCTACTGCTTGTTCTGTCTACAAAGTACTACCTCCTCGTCCTACTGCTTGTTCTGTCTACAAAGTACTACCTCCTCGTCCTACTGCTTGTTCTGTCTACAAAGTACTACCTCCTCGTCCTACTGCTTGTTCTGTCTACAAAGTACTACCTCCTCGTCCTACTGCTTGTTCTGTCTACAAAGTACTACCTCCTCGTCCTACTGCTTGTTCTGTCTACAAAGTACTACCTCCTCAGGAACGCAGCGACAACGCTCTCAGTCTCCAGTTCAAAAACCGCCCCGCTGCATATCAGTAAGATGGGTACAGATATCGTGAAGTGTATGATACTGTATCTGAGACGTTTACCACATGACGCTCAAAAACATGAATACATAATTCACTGGGAAAGGTACCAGGCAAATAGATCAGTTGTCCTTGCATTTAAATATAGTAAGCGAAATACGGAAAGATATGAAAATAACGACGTAATTTAATCAAATTAATCATGTGCTTTTTCACAGTTAAAAAATAATTCTCTGAAGACAGTCTTATATTTTATACTCATTTTTAGATACACGA
The DNA here is from genome assembly GCA_009760885.1 of Achatina immaculata. NCBI lineage: Eukaryota > Metazoa > Mollusca > Gastropoda > Stylommatophora > Achatinidae > Lissachatina > Lissachatina immaculata. The sequence continues at coordinate 21,656,749 of CM019701.1, forward strand.
AAATATTAACACTTGAATTGGTGTTCTCCAGGAACAACCCAAACGACCACAAGCTAAAAAACAGATTGTAATAACCGCCACTGAAACCAAATTCAGGTTCTATGTAGGTAGTGGCACAGAACAACACTGCGGGCGTGTAGCAGATGATTAAAATACTAGCAATTAGGACAACCATACTCGTAGTGGTTCTGTCTCTGTTGGACAGAGAAGCCGACTTGCTCTGGCTGAAATTTACTGTTTTACGCCATATACTTTTCTGATTAATTTTTCGGATTAAAATCAAAGTAAAAACTACAACCAACACGAAAGATAAGAATACGCTAATGGCATGGATAATATAGGCAACACCTTCTACTTTAACACTGTTCTTTGTGTAAATGATGCCAAGAAGTGTCTTGTTTCTCTCTGGATAGAACCTCCAACCAAGATACGTGGTACAATAAATTGGAAAAACAGACGCACAGGTGAAACCATAAATCAGAATCATGACTGTGGCCGTTCTTCTGGAAGTGATCATTACCTTGACATGTAATGGGAAGGTTATACACAGGCATCTCTCGGCCGTGATATACACTGTGATTAGGCAACTTATTCTAGTGAACATTTCTCGTGGTACAGCTCCCGTCATGTACCTAAATTCGCTGTACACGATGGGCAAGCCAGACTTCTGAAACAGAGGGTTGACGTTAAGCACATACCACTGCTGTATTAAAAGAGTGCAGAGATCGGCGATAGCCAGAGCGAAGAAACTAATATTAATAGTTGTATTAAGTCCTTGTCTATAAAATACAACCAGGTTAATGACGTTAGCAATTGTTCCCAGAAAACTGACCACACCGCATAAAATAACGCAATTTACGAAAGTTATGATAAATCTTTCAAAGTCGCTGACAATTTTTCTGATTGCACTGATTTGTAGGCCTGCGTGAAATTCTGAAGAATAGTTGACATATACTTCCATCTGTTAGATTAAAACATAACTATAACATGTTTTGTCAGGACTGCATTAGATAAAATACAAATAAATTTTTAATATGCTTTAGTAGGTACATTTATTACCATATGTAAGCACTCACACATATACTTTTTGCCTTTAATAAATTTGTTTCTGATAAGGATCACTTCTTCATAGTTGCATTGCATAAACTCATTCACTGTCATTTAGCTGTAATCGTGTTCTGTAAAACAATAATGCCCAATTTACAATGCAATAATCTAAAGATAAAAGATGAAAGGTTAGTTAATGACAATACGGAAGTGAAATGATGGAACTAAGTAAAGTGTCATAACGTATATCGTATGACTGTTAGAAAAACTGTTAATGAAAGTGAGATAGATGCACAAATTGGAAGAACATTTTTATTGTCTGAAGAATTCACAGATTAATTTATGGTGGATAGGAGTGTCGAATTTCCGTTGTTTAGTAGAAATCAGAATAAAAACGGTTAAAATGTATTATGAAAGGTGAATATGTTTTGTATATCATCTTTGGCTTTTACGGTATTTCATGTTGTCTCATAATATGATTAGTCGCGAGTGTCCTTTGGTACTGAAATGACGAATATATCGATTTGTTTCTTTTAACGGAAGTATTATATGCATAGATAATCACAATGGCTTATGTACTGCCCGAGGATGGGTTAGTCAAATGGTTATTATGTAACTTGGTCCTACTTGAGGATGGGCTAGCCAAATGGTTATTATGTAATTTAGTCCTACTTGAGGATGGGCTAGCCAAATGGTTATTATGTAATTTAGTCCTACTTAAGGATGGGCTAGCCAAATGGTTATTATGTAACTTAGTCCTACTTGAGGATGGTCTAGCCAAATGGTTATTATGTATCTTTGTCCGACTTGAGGATGGCCTAGCCAAATGGTAGCATAATCCGACTGTGAACAATGTGGGCATGGGACAGCAAAAAGTTGTTTAGACTTTTTCCCTTTTTTTTTTGGAAATGTGTTTCATGAAAACAGTCATGGTACAGAAACGCTATCAAGATTATATCAGGCTTTGGTATCAGCTGTTTCAGATAAGCTTATAATGCAACTCATATTCTCATTTGCCTAAACGTAATATACTGATACTATTTAATGTTTACGACTGTGAAGAATGTTGAGAAGATCTTAGGGGTTGTCATTATTTAGTCTACAACAGAATCAGATTAAGGAAATTTAGCTCGATCTGGTGATCACTACAATAATGTTATACATACGTTTCGGCTTACCATTATAGAGACTGACATGATGTTCTAGAGGTCCTACTTGAAGGTTTCTAAGGTATCTAGAAATGTTGGTACTGAAATTTAGGTTTTAGCATTGCTTTACAGAAATTAATTTCAGTAATATTCAAATTTGTTTTAGGAACAAACTGTAAAAATTAATCCATAAAAGTGGGTATTCAACTAGAAATAAATACCTGGGGAGGATTAAGGCGAAACAATCAAACAACTCCTTACATTGGATCAAATATGGTTGTATATATGTACACGAGGTCAGTGTATATGAGCAGTTAACATGTTAATATATAGCATCAACAAATACTTAAATGTGAAAACATATATAAGAACCTACATATATATGTAATACCTAAAGCGTTCAACATACGATATATCCGGTTTCAATAGCTGGCTACATTTTAATAAGGAATTATAAGATTGTTATGCCGATCGGAAATAATTTATCGAGCCATTCCTTCATATTTATTCTGCTACTTACTCCTTTACTCCAGAGCAACCCTGACAGTGCTATTAGATCTAGCATATCTACGTGCACCAATGCCTAGAGCGATATTTAAGCAGACTAAACCTACTGAAAAATACGACATTTCTAACACAAGCAATGTTGGTTTCAAAATGATAACGTAACTTAACTTTCTTTCTACCAGAGTTTTTCATCAAAGTTTACTCTGGCAGAGCATGGCAAGTAATTCATGAGTGTAAGAGTTAAAGCTGCACGTGTCTACGGGTAGCTCTCGTTATATAACGCCATATTTGGCCTAAAGATCACTTGAGAAATTACGTGAGTATAATTTTCTATCACCGACGGCGGAAAGACTGAAAGTTTTTTTTTTCTCTTTTTCTGTCCCTAAGGACGGAACTCATGAAAAAGAAAATGAAGAATCAAAGATGGCAGCCAAGACCTAATTTTAGCACAAAATTGTATTTTTTTTCAGTGTATCCAAATAAAGAGAGTAGTAATTTAGACACCGTTGTTCTGAGATGAAAACTTAATTCCTCTATTGAGCACTAAATGTGAGTAGGCACACTATGTAGTACTTCCGCGTTGTTAAAAACTGTCAAGAATACTTGACATTTTAAAGTTAAATTTCCATATTTATACGTTAAAATTGATAACTCTTTGTTTTCGGATAGATATACATTTTTATATTAAGAATTCCCATTCTTGTTTTACTTTATATAAAAAAATGTGCGTGTTCCATGTTCTTATTTGTCATTCTCCAGGTTCAGATAAAGACTTGGCTATTCTGATAAAACTGGTATCTTATTCTCACTATAGTTTCATGTAGATCAAAGGAGGCATCGAGAAGAGCAACAGAGAGGATGTTGAGCAATAGAGAGGATGTTGAACAATAGATGACTCACCTGGGCAGAAGCGGTAAAAAAGGCAAAGGACAGACGTTTGTAGAAAAAAAAACCTGGGGAAGCCCTATGTGCCATGGAAAAGAGAGACAGAGAGAGAGAGAGAGAGAAAGAGAGAGAGAGAGAGAAAAAGAGAGAGAGAGAAAGAGAGAGAGAGAAAGAGATCGAGAGAGAAAGAGATCGAGAGAGAAAGAGATCGAGAGAGAGAGAGAAGTTTCAGACTGAGACATGAACTCATGTCCATCTTTGACAGCATTTACCTACTCTTTAGATGAGATCATTTAAGATCGATTTCTTTTGGTGATCGGAAATATTAACCATTATTGTAGAGTCATATATGTTTTAAGTCCTTTAGATCTGAACTAAATGCACTATTTCCCTTGTATAGTTCACGTAGTTCAGCACGTGATTTAGCCTGTCCGTGTCTGTAGTGGCAGACACCATTGTAATCACTTAATGTTATTTGCACGGGATTCCGAGAGAAAAGTTTATTGGCTCTAGTAGTTTTGAGCCGGTAGCGGAATTTCTTGGGATTTTTTTACGAGTTTTGTTGGGGAAAGTTTCTTAAGTGTCAACGACTGGAATGTCTGCGTTGACTTAACAGTCTAAATGTAGTTTTAGAGTTTTAATTATTGTTTGTTTTAGGAACAAACGTTCAAGGTTATGTTGTTTACAACTTGTCAACTTCATGGAGTTATGAATCTTGCGTTTTGGTGAAGCTCAGAACAGTTATCTTTCTTTGCGTGAATGTGAATTGCAGTGAGAGAAAGTTCTGAAAGGATGGCCAAGTAAATGCGAGTTATATCAAAGAACACGGAGCTTATTTGCTTTTATTATGATGATTGTATTCGGAGTATGAGGATCGTTTGAAGTCAGTTTTTTAGCAATGTCCTAGTTGAGTGTAGGAGTGCTTGTGTTGTCCTTTTTAGGACAAGGTTTTCTGTGTAATAGTATGATAGGAATTATGTTGTAGTGTCCTTGCTAGGAGCATAGCTTACTGTTTGTGTTTTATTATGCTGGAAGATGAAGTGTTATTCTGGAAGTTGTTATTCATTCCAGACATTAGTAATGTTCTGCATTTTTTTTGGTAACTGCTTGCTGGTAGAATGTTTCTTCCTTATGGCACGGACTGCGTGACCGGGAAGTTTTTCATGTTTCACTTTTTGTCACTGCTGTATGACAGCAGTTTTTCCTACCATCGTCATATCCATCATCCATATCTACCGCATCAATAAATTCGTTGTCTGTTGACTTTGAACTACAATCTTGACTAAAATTGGTGTATAAGTATACAACTATACACTAAAAACTGCAGTAAAGCTGTGATACTAGAATGTATAAAATCGGAAAAAAGTAGGAGCAGCTTTATTACTTAACGATTACAAAGTTGTGACGTTTCGGCGTGAGCCTTAATCATACAAAAACATACAGGACGAAGAAATAGGGAGAGCAGCATCACTCTGCAACCCCGCTATTTTCTCTGCAACCCCTCTTCTCTGCAACACCTCTTCCCCAATCACCTGTTTCAAATTCTCCTAGCTAGGCCAGTAGTATGTCACTCTCTCTCCCCTCCCCTGTTCCCCATCCACCACCCCCAGTTACAACCCACCGACCACATGTCACAGGTCTCTATTTAAACAATTTCCACGTCCTACCAGATCCGTTCCTGACACACACCGCCAGACAAGCCACACCTTGCAATTTACAGCTAAGTACTCCTTTAAAAAAAATTTTTTTTTAAACAGTATTCATGTAAATCTATACTTTATCTCCTCTCCCTATTTCTTCGTCCTGTATGTTTTTGTATGATTAAGGCTCACGCCGAAACGTCACAACTTTGTAATCGTTAAGTAATAAAGCTGCTCCTACTTTTTTCCGATTTTATACAATCTTGACTGTTCCTACGTTTGAGTTACTGTTGCGTTGTAAGCTTGAATTATTGAGTCCAGGTGTTCTGTTGTTGTCCAGTGGAAGAAGAAGCGTGCCTGGGTATATTGTTCTCTGAGTGTATCACAGAACACAAATCCTAGTCTCTCCAATCAACCTGTTTAATCTGATCCTGTGAGAGAGTAACTTTTATTCATTGTTGTTCTCCTATACCTTTAACCACAACAGATACAGCTTTTCTAGTGCCATATTGGCAAGTTAGTATTCAGTAAATCACATAGAACGGAATACTATTTTACATCCATGTTACAGTCATAATATTGATGTGTATGTTAGGGAAATATTTATTAGTTTTAGTATTATATAATAGGTGAATGTTACAGAAATGCTTAATAGGTGAATGTTACAGTAAAATTTGATAGATGAACATTACGGCTGTATTTATGTCGTTTGTGATATAATTATATGTAACAAATAAACGTTACAGTCATTTAATGACGTGAATGTTACACACAAAATAGTTATAAACAACTGATATTACTCAGCCACTTATGTGTATTGATATCAGGCGCTTTTGTGAAACAATAATTTTATTTTAACAATTTTTTCGTATCTGGTTCTTCAATAAAGCAGACTTTTCGTAGTTGTTGGGAGCTAGGTTAGCTGCTTTAAAACATCTATTTTGCCTATGTGCCAGTGCGACAGTATTTTGGTCAAGGATAACTAACCCTTCATATAACTCTGAATCAGTATCTCAGAGTTAACTACAGGATGGTTGTATGTTTTGTAGAATCTTCTAGATTGGTTTGTCATTAACGTCAAGTTCATTCTTTGGTAGTGAAATGTATGTTTTGTACTATGGGAGTTCATTCTTTGGTAGTGAAATGTATGATTTGTGGTAAGGGAGTTCATTCTTTGGTAGTGAAAAGTATGTTTTGTGCTATGGGAGTTCATTCTTTGGTAGTGAAAAGTATGTTTTGTGCTATGGGAGTTCATTCTTTGGTAGTGAAAAGTATGTTTTGTGCTATGGGAGTTCATTCTTTGGTAGTGAAAAGTATGTTTTGTGCTATGGGAGTTCATTCTTTGGTAGTGAAGAGTATGTTTTGTGCTATGAGAGTGAGACAAAAGTTTCAACTCAGATCATTCGGAGTCTGACTGCAGTGTGAGGATGTAGTGTACCTGTCAGCTGTTTTAGATATATTTTGTGAGACATGAAAGGAAATGACAACTGCGGTAAAACTGGTTCTAGTAATGAAAATAGATGGGCGTATGGTACAGTTTATAAAAAAAATTAAGAATCGCAAGGAAAGTGGGAAGAAACAAGAATGGCAGAAAGCAAGATGAGTACATATAAATGAAAAGACATACAACAATCCAATATTTCTGCAAAAACCTTTTTCAAGGATCCTATTCTAAAGAAAACAACATATCATCATAATCATCATGTGCCATGCCGACTGGCGTTGGCTATTATGCTTCTCCAGAGTATCCGATCTTTCATGCAGGCTATCAGCTCAGTTGGTGATCTCCTCTCACACCATCCCTTCAGACTGTCCAGTATCATTTCTCTTGGTCTTCCTCTTGATCTTCTTCTTTCTATTTTTCCTGTTGTTATAATATTTTCAATGCCCCCTCTTCTCATTGCATGTCCTATGAAAGTACATTGTCTCTCTCTTATCTTTTTGACAAGGTTTTTTGTCTCTCCAGCTCTTCTCATACATTCTTCATTAGTTATTTTTGCTTTTCAGGGGATTTGCAACATTCTTCTAATAAACCACATTTCTGCTGCTTCAAATGATTTTTGGGCAGACTTGCCTATTGTCCATGAGAATAGTTCCGTTTAATTTAATACTGCATGCTGGTGGATACTGTTTCTTAGATATAACCATAGTCTCTGTCTTTTTGATGTTCAAAGTAAGGCTTTTCTGTTCACTTTCTTTGGCGACTTTATCCAAGAGATTTTGCAGGTCTTGTTGGTTCTCAGCTATCAGTACTGTGTCGTCAGCATACTGAAGGTTGTTAATATTGTATCCTCCAATTTTTATGCCTGGTTCTGTGATGATTATTCTTAGAATATTCTCGCTATACAGAGAAAAAAGGTCTGGAGATAGTACACATCCTTGTCGCACCAACAGATAAAGATACGAAATCCACAAACGTCCGGGCTTTCTTACAAGGTAAAGGTAGAATCCCCGTTTCCGTGCCATTAAGGCATATTGTGGAATACTGTGCTAGGCCAGCATTTTCCATGACCTTCGGCACATGAAAGTTTGATGTGATCATTACCACGCCTGGCCGATTTACCTTTCCAGATTTCTCTGCTACCCATTTTTAGAGGCTGGGTCAACTCCGGCGCCTTTTTGGTGTGTACCAGAAAAGATCCCACTGCTGGGACTGAAGCCGGTACTACCGGATTAGTAAAGTAAACGTTCCTTACAAGGAGGAGACCAAAAGGCAAAGTCTATATATTTTTCATACATTTTCCCTGTAATTTCCTCCTAATTAACATAATCTCTCCCTTACCAAGAGCAAGTATTTGCGATCACATTCTGTAGGGTATGTCCAGAAAGTCGGAAATTAATAATAAACAACAATATCTTAAAATCCATTAAATAATTATAACATCTTAATACATCAGTGCTCTCTTAAGCGAGACATAAGCTAGACGTTTGATAAACTTAGTTAAATGAAACAAGTGTCTGAAACACAATATAAAATCCACTATTTGGGCCCCCACTTGCTCTCTCCCCACATATGGTTGAACTTATGTCGTCTTAGTTTAGCAAATGAAAGTATCTAGATACCGGCTTCTACCATACATCTTACAGCCTTAGTTTAGCAAATGAAAGTATCTAGATACCGGCTTATACCATACATCTTACAGTCTTAGTTTAGCAAATGAAAGTATCTAGATACCGGCTTCTACCATACATCTTACAGTCTTAGTTTAGCAAATGAAAGTATCTAGATACCGGCTTATACCATACATCTTACAGTCTTAGTTTAGCAAATGAAAGTATCTAGATACCGGCTTCTACCATACATCTTACAGCCTTAGTTTAGCAAATGAAAGTATCTAGATACCGGCTTCTACCATACATCTTACAGTCTTAGTTTAGCAAATGAAAGTATCTAGATACCGGCTTCTACCATACATCTTACAGCCTTAGTTTAGCAAATGAAAGTATCTAGATACCGGCTTCTACCATACATCTTACAGCCTTAGTTTAGCAAATGAAAGTATCTAGATACCGGCTTCTACCATACATCTTACAGTCTTAGTTTAGCAAATGAAAGTATCAAGATACCGGCTTCTATCATACATCTTACAGTCTTAGTTTAGCAAATGAAAGTATCAAGATACCGGCTTCTACCATACATCTTACAGTCTTAGTTTAGCAAATGAAAGTATCAAGATACCGGCTTCTACCATACATCTTACAGTCTTAGTTTAGCAAATGAAAGTATCAAGATACCGGCTTCTACCATACATCTTACAGTCTTAGTTTAGCAAATGAAAGTATCTAGATACCGGCTTCTACCATACATCTTACAGCCTTCCTGTGCCATCAGATTTCACATAGGACTAGCAGTGTGTCTCGCCATGAGTCTCTTTTCTCTCCCAGCTTCTCAGTCTCATCAAGGGATTTGTTACCTTCCATCTTAGTCTTCCTGGTCAGTGTTCTCTTTAGGGTCTCTCCAGGTCTGCGCCTTTACCAGCCATATCTTGCCCAATCGCGCATGATGTGTTCTTCAGCTGTTGTTCGTATTTACTTTGTTTCTCTGACATGGGACAGGAACTTTCTATTTTTCAAAGAATAATTGAGAACCATCTTCCATCGAAATCTATAATTTATCTACGTGTATATTTCGTATTATTTTCCTGTTTTGGTGGGGTTTTTTTGTCTTATATATTTTTGTCTGAATAAATATTTACGCCAAGATATTTCAAGCGTGTGGTCCGGTAATGAATAAAGCTGTTTTAACTGATTTTTATAGTCTAAGTATCTGATTGGGGTGTAAAGATGTTTGAAAGTATAACTAATATTCGACTCTTAGTTTCTATGTAGATGTGACCTTTTGTTAAAATTTTAGAATACTTCATAAAACGTTGTTAAATTTGGACCCATGAAGAAACTAAATGTTTGATAAATATACACAGAATATTTTATGTGCTGAAAAGAAATAATCATTGCTAAGACACAAAAGAAGGCGGATAAATGAAGTAGAAATCTCCATATCAGAGCTGAATAGAAATATCGTAACAGTTCACGTCGTAACTAATCTTAAGAAACGAAAGGACATAGGAAGCAACAACTGTTTGGGAACATTTTTCTCTGCAATAATTTCATTGCTCCTGTCATAAAACGCACAAAAAAATCCTATGTCTGGATTTTATGAGATGAGATAAAGAAATGATGTTTCTACGAGAACTTTAATCAACGACTTCTATAGTAAGAAGTTGCTTATTCAATGTCTCCTCCCTCCCTATTCCTCTCTCTCTCTCTCTCTCTGTGTCCCTTTATCTCTCTCTCTCTCTCTCTCTCTATTTTCTTAGTGGTTTCAGATACGTGATTATTAACTTGTATTTTCTGCTACGGCAGTAACATTTGCAGCTTTCTTATTAATTACAGTTAACTAAACTATGTATGTTAATACATGACGTCTCTTGGCAATAACTAAACTATGTACGTTAATACATGACGTCTCTTGGCAATAACTAAACTATGTACGTTAATACATGACGTCTCTTAGCAATAACTAAACTATGTATGTTAATACATGACGTCTCTTGGCAATAACTAAACTATGTATGTTAATACATGACGTCTCTTAGTAATAACTAAACTATGTATGTTAATACATGAAGTCTCTTGGTAATAACTAAACTATGTATGTTAATACATGACGTTTCTTAGCAATAACTAAACAATGTATGTTAATACATGACGTCTCTTGACAATAACTAAACTATGTATGTTAATACGTGACTTCTCTTGGTAATAACTAAACTATGTATGTTAATACGTGACGTCTCTTGGTAATAACTAAACTATGTATGTTAATACGTGACGTCTCTTGGTAATAACTAAACTATGTATGTTAATACGTGACGTCTCTTGGTAATAACTAAACTATGTATGTTAATACGTGACGTCTCTTGGTAATAACTAAACTATGTATGTTAATACGTGACGTCTCTTGGTAATAACTAAGCTATGTATGTTAATACGTGACGTCTCTTGGTAATAACTAAACTATGTATGTTAATACGTGACGTCTCTTGGTAATAACTAAGCTATGTATGTTAATACGTGACGTCTCTTGGCAATAACTAAGCTATGTATGTTAATACGTGACGTCTCTTGGTAATAACTAAGCTATGTATGTTAATACGTGACGTCTCTTGGCAATAACTAAACTATGTATGTTAATACGTGACGTCTCTTGGCAATAACTAAACTATGTATGTTAATACATGACGTCTCTTGGTAATAACTAAACTATGTATGTTAATACGTGACGTCTCTTGGCAATAACTAAACTATGTATGTTAATACGTGACGTCTCTTGGCAATAACTAAACTATGTATGTTAATACATGACGTCTCTTGGCAATAACTAAACTATGTATGTTAATACATGACGTCTCTTGGCAATAACTAAACTATGTATGTTAATACATGACGTCTCTTGGTAATAATTAAACTATGTATGTTAATACATGACGTCTCATGGCAATAACTAAACTATGTATGTTAATACGTGACGTCTCTTGGTAATAACTAAACTATGTATGTTAATACGTGACGTCTCTTGGTAATAACTAAACTATGTATGTTAATATATGACGTTTCTTGGCAATAACTGAAGGAAAAAGGAAAACTGACGGGAGTTTATGTAAAGTGTTCAAGAGGTCGAAATTTACTTCAGTGAATTATTTCTTATCTTATATCTTATATCCTTCCCGTGCCGTTAGACGTCACATAGGGCTCGCAAAGTAGTTCGCCAATTTTTCCTGTCTTCGGCGAGTCTTTCAACCTCATCAAAGGATTTTATGCCTGTTAACTTGGCCTCTCTTAATAATGTTCTCTTCAGAGTTTCACGCGGTCTGCCCCTTTTTCTTCGGCCTGTTGTGTTCCACTTGATAGCTTGTTTTGGGATTCTCTGCTCATTTCTTCTCATCAAGTGGCCAACATATGTCCATCTCCTTTTCCTGATCACCAGTGAGACTGGTTGTTGTTCAGTCATCTGTCTTATCTCTGCATTGTTCTTGAATTCATTCCACTTGATGCCGAGTATTTTCCTTAGGCATTTGTTTTCAAAAGAGTCTAATTTCTTTTCTATTTCTTTAGTTGTTTTCCAGCTTTCGCATGCATAAATGAGGGTGGATATTACATTTGAATTGAATAGTCTTAACTTGGTTTTTGTGCTTATAACTTTTGAATTCCATATATTCTCAAGATTCTTGAAGATTGATGCTGCTTTTGCAATTCTGATCCTAACTTCCTTTCTAGTGTCACCATCCTGGTCTATGTAGCTGCCAAGGTATGCAAATTGATTGACTTCTTCAATATCTGTCCCTTCTATGTGTATTTTTCCATTTTGATTGATGGGAATTTTCATTATTTAGCTGGTATTTATTCATTACGAATAACAACTGAAGCATTTGATAACATTAATAAGATATTTCAGAGAGAAGAAAGAAAGCAAACAGAAAAACTGAGCACACTAGTGTGAAGAAGCAAACATATGGGATATGTGAAAATGTTTTTCTGGACTTTGATTTTTATCTCGGTAGAAACAACCCACCAATAGCATTTGTAATTTGCTTTGTTGTAAAATAATTAAAATTGTTATTGTGTATGACTACATGTTATTTGTGTCCAATTAAAACTAGTACGGTCGTGAAAACTTTGTTGAAGGTGATTTAGACTACTTTTTAAAAAAGACATATTCTTAAAATACCACAGAGGTACCTCGAGATATGATGCTACTGCCCATATTTTCTTGACTTATTAGTACGACAAAGGGTCATGTAGTTAGTGTTGCAACTATCCACTTTTTTTATCCACAGCTCCAATTTGGGCTCCCGCGGGACTTGAAGCATCGGTCTCACCATGAGCAAAGACCACCCTGACCACTGCGCCACACTTAGGAAAAACTAGGTAAATACAAAATACCATTGCAAAAAGTTTTATGAAGAAATTCAGGACAGAATGACCGACATTATGTGCCTAGCAGACAGTGCGAAGGAGAACTAAAATGTGTTAAATGGGTCATATAAAAACTGTATAACTACGGGCTATTACTTTTACTGATTTACATAATCATCTTAACAATGTAAATACTGAAATATTAAACGAATGTGTAGAAGATATGATAATTTTCTTACTTGGTGAGTGTGAGAGTTGATGATATCTCGCAACCAATACCGCCACTTGTCTGGTTACACTTTATGATAGACTGGCTTGGGCAACCGTCTTTCTGGAACAGTTGTTCTTTATGCACATATTATAAATGAATGGACCAACATTGTCTTTATAGTTACTGTTATTGAGTTTAGGATTAAAGTTATAGTTAATCTATAACCTCAGTGAAACCTTTCTTCTTCTTTTTCTTAAGAAACCGTTTGAATTAAAGAGAAAACAAAAATGTATTATCTGTATGCAAGAGTTCCGAGAAGAAATTTGTAAGTGAGTAGAGAAATATTTCCTCCCTGCGCTTGACCTACTGATCAAGCATTCTGTTGTCATCCATTAGAGAGCACCTGAAGCCACCTGGGATCTCCTTTAATACAAGGAAGCCCACCACCATGGAACAGTTCACTGGCTAGGCTCTTCTCTCATTCGCCTGTGCCTACAGGAATATGTCCTAAGAATTGTTTTCTCTTTCAAACTCTGATGCTGTAGATAAGTCCACCGCAAATAGATACTGGCTGGCGGGTCAGCTACAAAGGTTGAGAGAAGCTCATGAAAGATACTGAAACAAACGAGAATGAATCACGTAATCAATGGAGAGAAGACTAAAGTTAGAAACTGGAGAAAAAGTGTGGAAAAGACTAGGGCACACCAAAGTAAAACATCAGTAGTCAAAAGATATGATATAAGATATAATAAGTCAAAAGAGCCATACAAAGTTCAGAACTTTCCCAGAGAAATATTACCAGCAGAAGAAACGCACGCAAAAAAAAGAGAAAAAAAGTAGCAGCTTCGGAAAGGAAAAAAAAACAAAGGAAACAAGTCAGGTGTTTCATGACCTAGATTTGGTGGAAGTAGGACGCCCGTCGCGGACATCGCCTGGAGGGAGGGTAGCACCAGGATAATATAGACTCAGGAGATTAGAACCGACGCTAGGAGAAGAGTCTGAAAATAACAGACAATAACAGATAGTGAGCCCGGAACAGTGAAAGAGAGACTGTGAGAGGAAAATGTTCGAGTGAGTGGAGCCTGAAGAGAAGGTCAGTGAAGTGAATAAAGTTATTTATGTGCACAGTCAGAATTCAGGTCTTTTGTGTTCATGAACTAAACCTGTTTGCCAAGTGTTCTGAAATGGGTTCAGTCTCTCTGTCAGGGTGACAATCATATCCTTGCATCGCTCAAAGCTGCATTAACTGCTGCTCTTCTTACAAGGAAATCGACCAACAACACAATCATTCTGATCCTAACAAACAAGGTAGACACGATGGAAACAAAGACAGCGAGATTTTGAACGTCATGTTTCGAGGGTGGTCTGGATTTTCTATCCCATTCTTGCACGTTTCGATTCTGGGGTGTTATGGTGAACCAATATCTCATCTCGTTATTAAGCCATACTGGAAACATATCCTGTAAGATCTGTGAGAACGGACTGCGACCAATGACTGGATCACTGCTACGTGAACCTCAGACGAAATTTCTTCTTCTTCTTCTTCTTCTTCTTTTTCAGCTTCCCAGACATTAAGGCTCATTGCTGCAGATAAAGTTCGCCTCCATTCCTCTCTATTCCTAATCTTCTCTCTCCAGTTGGTGACACCAATTTCTTTTATATCTTCTTCTATGGTGTCTTTTCACCTCTGCTTTGGTCTACCTCTATATTTAAATTAGCTGTTTAGTTCAGTGTTCTTTCTAACTCTCCATTCTCCACTGTTGTTATTATTTATGGCCCAAAGATATATATATATATATATGTATATGTATATATATTTTTTTCAGGTGGGGATACATACATATATATATATATATATATATAGCCGTCAAATGCCACATACGGCTCCCATGTTCGCAAAATTGTCCTGTTTTTTGCCAGCTTTTTAACCTCATCAAGGGGTTTTATGTCTACTAATTTGGCCTCTCTTAAAAAAACACACACGCACACGCGCACACACACAAATACATACACACACATATATATACACACGCGAGAGGGATGATTGATAAGTTCTCGGCATAAGGTACAATGAATTATTTGTGGACAACGTTTTTGGGTTATTTCTCAACATAATCCCCTTACAAATTCATGTCTTAGCCCAGCGATCCTGGAGCATGCGGATCCCTTCTTTGTAAAAGTCAGCATCTTGTGCAAGTAGAAAGTGATTTACAGCATGAATGACGTCATCTTCTGAATCAAATCTGCAACCACTGAGCTCCTTTTTGAGTTTGGTAAACAGGTATAGTCCAAGGGGCCAAAGCTGGGGAATAAGGAGGATGTTCAAGAAGCTGGAAGCCACATTCATGATTAGCAGCTATTGCCACCGCCGACTTGTGACCTGGAGCACTGTCTTGTTGAAAGAAATTTCCTCTCGTCAATTTCCCTCGACGCCTTTCTTTCAGTTTGACCACAGCTGCTTCACAAGACTAGCGTAATAGACCCCGGTGACCGTTCTGCCCTTTTGAAGATAGTCTACCAATAGCACACCTTCTGAATTTCAAAAGATGATGTTTCCACTGCTTTGACTGTTCTTTGATTTACGGTTGAAAATGATGAACCCAAGTCTCACCCATAGTCACAAAATGCTTAAAAAACTTTTCAGGATCTGCAGAAAAATGGCCAAAATTGCCTCTTGGCATATTGAGATGCTGTCGTTTGTGATCTGCTCCAAGAAGTTTCGAGACCTATCGAGCAGAGACCTTTGTCATTTGAAGATCGTTGTGAATAATGGCATGAACACGTTCCTGGGAGATGTCCAACTCAGTAGCAATGTACCGCTCAGTTAGTCGTCGATCTTCCATTATCATGTCATGGATTCTGCCGGTGGTTTCATCGCTGATTACCGTTCTTGAATCTTCTTGGACGTGGATCATATTCCAAACTCTCCTTTCCATGTTTGAATTAAGCTGCTCATTTCTTCATTGTGCTGTAAGAAGGGACATTTGTCCCCTAGAGTCTCTAATATATCCTCATGCATCTCCTATGATGATAAGCCCTTCATGCAGAGGTAGCGAGTAACTGCTCAATGAGAAATTGTATCCTTTTTCTCAATTTCTGCCAGCCCTTCACCAATTCAGTAACCTGTACAAAAAAATTGGATGCAGTTAATTTCTTGAAACTCTGTATTTAATCTTACATTAATCGGATCTACAAATGCACCTAATATGAACTGTCTGTTTCAAACATTTGTACCTTATGCCGAAAACTTATCAATCACCCCTCCTGTATATATACAGCTTATTTTCTACTTAAGACAACTAACAGAAATATCACTTTAATACAATCCGATACTGCACGTAGCTTATGCCGATCAATTAAAAAAACTATTCAATAGAATACACACAAACTTACAACATAATGCAGTTAGTATAGATCGTATCATTCATGCATTCATTTGCATGTCCCTTGTGGAACTTTGCCTCACTAACAGCACTCCTGTAGGCCTCTCGGTTTTGAGAAAGATGCCCTGGTGCTGATGCATCCATTTGCAGATCATCAACGATGTCTTGCAGCCATCTTCGCCTTGGTCTTCCTCTCTTTCTTTTTCCCAGTATGTACCCCTCCAAGACGGTCTTCTCTAGGTTATCATGATGTTTAATGTGTCCAAAATATTTAAGATTTCTCTGTTTAATACTCTTTACTAGCCAGCCTTCTTCAATATTAAGTTCTTGTAGTATGAATATATTTGGTTTTTTTTTTGTGTTCATGATATTTTAAGAACTCTTCTGTGCCATTTACATTCAAAGGCATTTATGTGTTTCTCAGCTGTTTTGTTAAATGTCCAGGTCTCACAGGCATATGTTGCGATGACGTGCCACCAGGTCTCCAAGTCATTTCACCAGATCACAAAGGCGTACCACCAGGTAACCAAGTCGTTTCACCAGGTCACAAAGGCGTGTCACCAGGTCACCAAGTCGTGTTGCCCCAAGTCGTGTTATCAGGTCACCAAGACGTGTCACAAGGTCACCAAATCGTGTCACCATGTCACCATGCCCTTAAAAATCTTATTTTTGTAGTTCTGTCTGTTCCTCTCCACAGCTTCTTTAGGTGTTTTACTTTCTGAAGAGCGATAGATGTCCTTTTAATTGTTCCCTCATTGTATCTATATTATTAGTTAGCAGTGATCCAATATTTTATCAACATGCGCAAAAAACAAACTCGGGTAACAGTCATTGTAGAATTATAATAAAAACACATAAAGGACAACTGATGGCTGCGTTTTGGAGAAAGAGAAAACATTGAAAGATGGAGGGGACACTTTACGACTCTATTAAACAGAACACATGCAGCACAAACAATAGACATACCTGAAACAAAAACGGAACTAAACATCAATACAGGACCAATAACAATAAGTGAAGTAAAGAAGGCAATAAAGAAGCTAAAATTAGACAGGGCACCAGATGAAGATGAAGTGATTGCTGACATGTTGAAAGCAGAAGAAACAGAAACACCAAAACACCTCTGTCGGAAACTACAACAAATTTGGGATATAGAAAAAACTCCAAAGGAGTGGAAAACTGGCCTTATAGTAAAACTATCAAAGAAAGGTGACCTAAGATGTTGCGGGAACTGGAGAAGTATTAGCCTCCTGCCACTCACCAGTAAAGTATTTTGCAGAATAATCAACATAATTGTACCAGCAGTTGCGAGAAAACCTCGGAAAGAGCAGGCAGGATTTAGGAAAGGAAGATCTTGCATAGGCCACATATGTGTACTTAGACAAATATTAGAGCAGGCAAATGAGTGGCATAGTACAACGTATGAACTGTTTATAGATTCTGAAAAAGCCTTTGACAATGTCAGCAGAGATGCACTGTGAAAAATCTTAAGATTGCATGGCCTCCCCAATAAGATAGTGAATGTCATCAAAATCCTATATAAGGGTTTTTTTAAAGTCTAAAGTTATCTGCGGAGAACATACTTCTAGCAGCTTTATGCCACAAACAGGAGTAAGGCAGGGATGTGTTCTATCGCCAACATTATTTATCTTGGCAATAGACTGGTTAA
>CM019701.1:21682042-21693255 GCA_009760885.1 Achatina immaculata
TGTTGAGACAAGTTACAGCTGTTGTTTCCATTTACTCTTATGTTGAGACAAGTTACAGCTGTTGTTTCCATTTACTCTTATGTTGAGACAAGTTACAGCTGTTGTTTCCATTTACTCTTGTGCAAACTTGCTACAAAGATCTTTTTTTCCTCTGTGAGCAGTTTTCTTTTTGTTACCAAGAGAAAATGCTTTCTTTTATCTATCTTAGATTTCTCAGGTCAAGTGCAGAGTTTTAGTTTCTTTTTTTTAAATTATTTTTCTTAAATGTTAAATTTTTCCTGAACTTCCTGACTACTTAGGAAAAACAAACCTCAATCTTCCTCTATATTCTTAGACGATTTTACATTTTATGTATTAATTTTTTTTTTAAATGTCATGTTATGAATTTAGAGAAATTGTTAAACTTATTGCAATGAAAAATAAATTATAGCTACTAATTGTTCAGAGTAGATAAGGAAGAATGTCTCTTTGGCCATTAACATAATAAAATAATAACATAAATGTTCTGGTTATATTTTGTTCAGGCATAATTTTGCCATTTTCTCTGCAAAAATGTGCTTGTATGTGATCCCATGATCTGACACATAAACTGATTTTTTACTCTTAAGTTTCTGAATTATATTTCACAGATTTTTTGTACCACAGATAATCATTTAGAAAATCATGATAACTTCACCTGTCAGATGTTAAGATTTTAGGTTTCTAATACAACATAACATTTCTAATCTGTATTAAAATGACAATGAATATGGCCAACTTTTTCTTTTAAAATAATGATATACAAAAGTGTGAGGGATTAAAAACATGGAGAGTTTAAGGAAATTGTAGCGTTATTGATGAGAGTAATGCATTGAAATTGTTTAAGAATGTTTAATCGAAGTAATGTTCTATCTTTCTTATTTTCCTCTCTGAAATTGTTCAGTTTTGAATGGCGGACTTCAGAGAGCACCATATTCCTTTCCTTTCTTTTGTGTCAGACTTTACGAATCAATGTTATATTATTAGTAACATGGACGTAGCTCTGAATGTTCTGATTATCAGTTCAACTCATTCTATGGCCACATTAAATGTTTGGCCACTACCAAATGTAACCATACCGTGCAGTGTTACATTTTAATCACTAAATATAATACATCTGTGTTATGCTGCAGTTGATAAAGGTATCTATGTATCACGCCGTTATTATTTACTTAATGTTTGCCACACTACAGAAACATAGTATTGAAAATGATATTATATGATGTTAAACACAAACTAGTGAAGACTTGTAAAACGTAATAATGAATAACAACAACAACAAAACTATGTACGCCGTACTCTCATGGAGTTGTAGTGCTACTGTACACAAATAGTCATTATATTTCAGTCCCGTTATAAAGAAGTTCCACGTGTTTTCGAGTATTCTATTAACAACTTATATATTGTGTGTTTGTGCTTTGAGAAGTAAATATATAGATGTCTTTTGGTCATGATAGCAGGGACAAACTAGGTGCTGATACAACTGAGCACCACCCCAAAACGTGAGTCTTCAACTTAAAATATTGACCTGTAAGACGACACAAATATGAATAGTGTATACGGCTCTTTGTGGAGAAGGAGAAAACGTAAACCCAGATATTATTATTATTATTATTATTATTAGTGATAGAAGTGTGATATTAAATGAAAAGTAAATTTAGAAACACTGCCCATTTATAAGCATACCCCACGTCCATATATCAATGAGAAACTCATGCTTTTAATGACATTATGGTTTGAACAAAATTATACTTTTAATGTTCAGTTTTCTAAACCATATCGCCCTTCAAAAACTGTCTATTTCAATATGTTAACTGATCGATTCTCGGTAGTTCACTTCTTGTTTGGAGGATATGTTTGTGTTGCGAGTTTAGTGGAAGATCAGATAACCATTACAATAACTAGAACTGTGCTCGCATATAGCATTGCCTCCCTTGTTGTTATCGTCATCACAGATCTTTAAGTCTATATCATCTGTTGAAGAATTGATGTTAAAGAATTTATGGCTGTCACTTGTGCTACATGTAAGTAAAGTAACAGCAGTCCTGCGTGACAGAACAGCTAAGATGATATTCAAGATTCTATGTGGCCCGGAAGTATGTGCTTCAAGACTAGGAATAAAAAAAAGTAATACATGATCAAAAAATTGAGGACCTCTGGGAGTCATAACCCAAAGGGTCCACTACCCTTAGAGTGTCAGGGTTCTAAAGTCTTTGTCTGAGGGTAGGTCATACTTGCTTGATAATCTAGGGAGATGTGTAGATCTTTGGTTCTCTATAGTAGACATTTTCCTTCATACGCTAATATCAGACTATAGTCTCTGGACATACTACACTAATTATTGTTACTAGTAAGTGCTATATAATACTTACTTTAATATCCTTTACAATATGTTATATACGAGCAAATACGTTTACCAGTCACGGATCGTTTGAATGAACATTTTGTTACAGTAAACAATTTTGCAAATATTAAACAAAACCAAAACACAATATTAGTGTTATTTCTGATGATGTTGTAAATTACACAATATTTTAATGGAATAGAGAGTATGTCAATAATGTGTAGGATATATCTACATTCAATAAAGTGTCTTTTTTCTGGTGTCACAAAACTAAATTTTTACTATGTGATAAAGAAGATCATTGTTCTGTTATAGTTGTCACCGTGTGTAGCACACAGAAAGTTTATCACTTTAAAATGGTCTACAATTATTAATTTTGATGTGAAAAAAACGAATACGACATTAACAACTCTTAGAGTCAGCTCTTATTTATCTGATATTACTGAAAGTGTAACATTTTTATGACGCCAAATTATCCGCGTTACGAAAGAATTTGGCACCGTTGAACTACTGCGCAAGGTATATATTGGCAGTGATATTGTTTATTACTGTGTAATCATCATCATCATCATCATGTGCCATGCCGAATGGCGTTGGCTATTATGCTTCTCCAGAGTACACGATCCTTCATGCTATCCATCAGCTCAGTTTTTGATCTCCTCTCACATCATCCCGTCAGACTGTCCAGTATCATTTCTCTTGGTCTTCCTCTGGATCTTCTTCCCTCTATTCTTCCTGTTGTTATAATATTTTCAATGCCCCCTCTTCTCATTGCATGTCCTATGAAAGTACATTTTCTCTCTCTTATTTTTTTTGGACAAGATATTGTCTCGCCAGCTCTTCTCAGACATTCTTCATTAGTTATTTTTACTTTGGTAAAGCTGGGGCGACCATCCCCAACCCAGCGCGTCACAGGTGGCAGATGGTGAACATCCTCCAAGTATGGAGGATCCCTGAGAATAAGGGTTTACCCAAATAAACAGGCGCGGACCAACTGGCGGTAGTCTCTGACAGCGAGCTGGGGTAGTAGGTGGCTCTACTACTCCTATAAAGTGCTTCATGTGCTCAGTGGAGGGAATACCGGGTAGGACGCGCCTTAAAACCTCTCGCTCCCGCTGCCTTGCGCCTAGGACAGGGAGTCCAAAGGCTAGCGGAGAGTCCGTACACAAACCGACAGAAGGTAACAGGAAACCACTGTTCTAGCTCCCAAGATATGCTTATTATTACTGTGTGTCAGATGTAAACAAAACAAAACAAGGAACTTCAATGTGTATCTCACATCTAAATTAATACAAAAGTTTATTATCTTCAGGAAGTATATATATATATTACATTTGGCAGATATAGAATAGATGAATTTGTATCAGGACTGGATTTTAAGATGCCGCGGAAATGCGTTAATATCACAAACAATGTTGCTATCTGTGATGCGATGTGACTTTTTTTATTCCAGAAACGTCAGATAACACCTCTAATCAAAGGACCACATCATTATTATTTCTTTTGTAAGATAGGTGACCAGGACAAGATCTGGGCACCTCACACTTGTTGTAAGATAGGGGATCAGGACAATATCTGGGCACCTCACACTTGCTGTAATAAATGTGCTGTGAAATTCCGTGATTGGTTGAATAGTAAGTGACGGTCAATGGATTTAGCGATTCCCATGATATGGAAGGAGCCTGCAGATCATGTATGTGATTGCTATTTTTGCATGGTTCTATAAGAAAATAGGTTCAGATTATTAATGATCGATTTTTGTAGTACAATGGATGTAATCAATTATAAAAGTTAGGGATGTTTGTTCAGTCTTTTGGTTAAATACTGATTTTTTTTTACTCAGCTGACGCTGCATGTGAGAAGAAAGTTTAGCATCTACAGGGAACCTTGACTGGTATGTAGAGTTTTCACGTGCGATTTGTAGTAAGCCGCCTGTTTGTTTAAACACCAGTCAAATAGTAGTCACAGACTGGTAGCTTCACGGGATCTTTGTGTAAGGTAGCTTTAGCTCATAGAAATTAGGAATTCTCGGGATTGTAGCTTTTTATGGTAGTTTTTTTTAGGAAGGGTGAGTAAAGTTCAGGGGAAGATTTAACCGGCTGATTTGTGGTCAATGAATATTCTAGTGTGAGTTTCTGTAGCAGTCAGTAGCAGTTTTAAGTGAGAATAGTCATGTCTTAGTCCGGGTGTTGTAATGCTTTTGTTGTCATTTGTAGGGCAAGGTTTTGTGTATTATTATGTAGGAGTTATGTAGTAGCGTCCTTGTAAGGACCAGAGTGTATTGTTGTGTCTTTCCTACTCTTGGAAGATGAATTGTTATTCTGAAGATGTTACATATTCCAGAATTTGTAAGTAGTAATTGCTTGTAACTTCCTTGTGGTAGAATGTTCTTCCTTATGGCATGGACTGCGTGCCCGGGAAGTTTTCATGTTACATGTTGTGTCACTGTCGTATGGCAGCAGTTTTTCCCCATCGTCATTTCTATCATCTTCATCTTCTGCATCAATAAATATCATGTCTATGAGATTTAAACTACACGCTTGGCTGTTCCTACGACTTGTGTTACTGTTGCGTTGTAAGCTTGCAAAGAATAAAGTCTGGTTGTAAGGTTGATGTTCAGTGGGAAGAAGGAGAGTCACTTGGTGTAAATGTTCTCTGAGTATGTTGCAGTACACACACTGGAGGCACTTAGGACAATCTGTTAAACTTGTTCCTGAGAGAGTTAACCAGCTACCAATTAGTTGTTATCCGGACCCTTTGAGACAACAGTAGCTTCTATCTGTGCTCTAGCTGTAGAGCAAGGACCCTTCCTCTTCACTAACAGTTACGTAGGAAAGAGGCGTACGCCGTTAGTTCAGACAGCATACGCCTTTAGTGTGCGTCCTCTTCAACATAGAATGTCTACAAAGAAGAAGCGAACCTCGAAGTATCCAAATATTCCATCGGCTCCCTGACCAATACCACATGGAGACGATCTGCCTATTCCTGTCCCAGCAGACCAGTACATTATGGCGCTGGATGAAGAACGTAGTCGAGAAATATCAGCTGAGTCTGTATAACACGATTCTGAATTTATACCAGCAGGTTCCGTGGTTAAGCTACACAAAATAAACTGAGTGGTCTCATTCGAGATCTTCCAAAAGAAAAGATGAACTTCTTGCATCAAGACTTCAGCAGTGGAGTCTCCTGGAGGAATATGTAAAAGTGTCAATGTACAGGGATCGATAGAAAATCGCATATAAACCACAAGACTGGAGACTGATCTTAGACCCATCATAGTGAAACTTGAAAGCTGTTGTCTACACAATGGCACTGCATTACCATCTCCTCCTATAGGCCATGCTGTGCACAAGAAGGAGACCTAATAAAATATGATAATTAGTGTATAAGTATATAACTATACACGAAGCACTGCAGTAAAGCTGTGATACCAGAATGTATAAAATAGGAAAAAAGTAGGAGCAGCTTTATTACTTAACGATTTCAAAGTTATGACGTTTCGGCGTGAGCTTTAATCATACAAAAACATACATGACGAAGAAATAGAGAGAGGAGATAAAGTATAGATTCACATGAATACTATTAAAAAAAATTTTTTAAAGAGTACTTACCTGTAAATTGCAAGCTGTGGCTTGTCCGGCTGTGTGTGTCAGGAATGGATCTAGTGGGACGTGGAGACTGTTTAAATAGAGACCTGTGACATGTGGTCAGTGGGTTGTAACGGGGGTGGTGGATGGGGAACCGGGTAGGGGAGAGAGAGTGACGCAATACCGAACTAGCTAGGAGAAAATGAAACAGATGATTGGGGAAGAGAGGTTGCAGAGAAGAGGGGTTGCAGAGAAAATAGCGGGGTTGCAGAGTGATCCTGTGAGGAAGTTTGAAAAGTAAAAAGGGGTGGATTTAGTGGAGAGGTACTATAATTATTGAAGAAGATTATTGGCATACAAACGTGAGCCAAACCTTAAGGACATCCTCGTCCACAGCCACTTGAAGCAGAGTCTTACATATTTTGGCACCAGAAAATGTAACCGCCCCCGCTGCGTTACCTGCCCCGTAGTTTGGGAAACGAAAACGATCACCTTTCCCAAAACTATCCTCACTCTTCTTGAGGGATTCACACGCGAGTCCCGAAATGTGATATATGTCATCGTTTGCAAAAGATGCAGGATAACATATATTGGTGAAACTGGCCTCAGATTAGGGGACCGCATGCAAAAACATCTGTAAGACATCGCCCAGTATGCTTCGAAACCAGTCCCAAATCATTTCAATGGTCCCAACCACAGAGGCAAATCTGATTTTCTGGTAACAACCATTAAACAATGTCACGCCTTGCGTGCCTGGCACTTGAGAACCGCTGCATTCAAAATTATGGGACGCTGGAGCCACATGGGTTAAACTCGCTGTTTAGTTACACGTAACATCATCTTCTTCAATCATTATAGTACCTCTCCACTAAATCCACCCCTTCTTACTTTTCAAACTTCCTCACAGCATCCCTCTGCAACCCCGCTATTTTCTCTGCAACCCTTCTTCTCTGCAACCCCTCTTCCCCAATCATATGTTTCAATTTCTCCTAGCTAGGTCGGTACTGCGTCACTCTCTCTCCCCTACCCGGTTCCCCATCCACCACCCCCAGTTACAACCCACTGACCACATATCACAGGTCTCTATTTAAACAGTCTCCACGTCCCATTAGATCCATTCCTGACACACACCGCCGGACAAGCCACACCTTGCAATTTACAGGTAAGTACTCTTTTAAAAAAAGTTTTTTTAAGTATTCATGTGAATCTATACTTTATCTCCTCTCTCTATTTCTTCGTCCTGTAAGTTTTTGTATGATTAAGGCTCACGCCGAAACGTCACAACTTTGTAATCGTTAAGTAATAAAGCTGCTCCTACTTTTTTCCTATTTTTTACATTCTAATAAAATATGAAGCTACTTCTCGAAGCAATAAAATATGACAACCATCAGTAGCAGACTTGTGCAGATGTGAAAGTTATTGCAATTTTACTTGGATTGCAGTTAGGATACACCAAGTATTGTTGTTGTTTTCTCTGTGAATGGGACAGTCGACAGAGATCTCCCCATTACATAAGAACAATGTGGCTTGATGGTAACATTCTGGAGCCTGGAAAGAAGAAGGTCTAGCAGACTCCTCTTGTTGATCGTAGTGAAATCATTATGCCCCTTTACATATTAAATTGGAGCTAAGGAAGAACTTTGTCAAGAGGATGAATCAGGAAGGAGAGGCATTCAAGTACCTGAAGACACAATTTCATAATCTTAGTGAGGCCAAAATAAAGGAATGAATCTTTGTAGGCCCTCATATTAAAGAACTGTTAACTGATAAGCGCTTTGATTCCATTCTTCATGCGAATGGGAAAGCAGTTTAAAGAGCCTTCATATCTGTTGTTCACAATTTCCTGGGAAATCAAAGAAATAGAAAATATCTTGTGGCTGTTAATGAACTTTTGACAGTATACCAGCAATTAGGTTTAACATGTCACTCAAGATCCACTTCCTGGAGTCTCATCTTGACTTCTTCCTCCCCCCCCCCCCCCACCAACTGTGATGCAGAAAGTGATGACCATGGGGAGCTTTTCTACCACGACATTTCAATAATGATAAGAAGGTACCAGGGGAAGTAGAGCACATCTATGCTCGCTGACTACTGTTGGAATCTGACATGATATTCCTCAGAAGTGGAACACATCTATGCTCGCTGACTACTGTTTGAATGTGACAACATATTCCTCAGAAGTGGAACACATCTATGCTCGCTGACTACTGTTTGAATGTGACAACATATTCCTCAGAAGTGGAACACATCTATGCTCGCTGACTACTGTTTGAATGTGACAACATATTCCTCAGAAGTGGAACACATCTATGCTCGCTGACTACTGTTAGGATGTGACATGATATTCCTCAGAAGTGGAACACATCTATGCTCGCTGACTACTGTTTTAATGTGACAAGATATTCCTCAGATGTGGAACACATCTATGCTAGCTGACTACTGTTGGAATGGGACGAAATATTCCCCAGAAGTGGAATACAAGAGACAAACAGAAACTATAAGTAAAGTTTTTATTCTTTATATAGTCACCCAGCAAGGCTACTAAACGTATTAATAGGGTCTTAAATACACATTTTGACATGTAAATATCTTGAAAACTAGAGCTAATAAAACATATTCTGATGTCATATTCATTTTTATCATCCCATTATTTGTAGAAATTGGCTAATGTTAAAAAGGAAATAAAAAAGTGTTGTTTTTGCTGCACAGTATAGTCGCTATCACATTTACAGATCGCTTTGTTACAGTAGCTGCAACAATAAGTTATAGTAAAATAACTGCACCAACTTTGTTTAAAAGAATCATTTTTATTCTGTCTTTAGTCCATGATCTTTAAACATTTTAGATGGGGAGCACTTCCTGCCAAAAATGGAGTGTATGGTGTCAGCAGGTAGCAGTGATTCCAGCACTGAACCTTACCTTGAGCAGGAGAGTCTGGAGTTAGTCACGTCTTTTGCACTTCTTACCTGTTACACTGGCACGAAACGAACACTCACACGTTAATTCACTGTTCTTTAGTTCGTTGTATTAACGACATATATGTGGTAAAGAGACGATTGTGATAAAGAGACGATAAATATGTGGTAAAGAGACGATAAATATGTGATACAGAAAAGATAAATATATGGTAAAGAGACAATAAATATGTGATAAAGAGAGATAAATATGTGATACAGAGAAGATAAATATGTGGTAAAGAGGCGATAAATATGTAATACAGAGAAGATAAACATATAGTAAAGAGACGATATATATGTGATAAAGAAGACATCAAATACCATGGGTCTCCTAATGGATTACTCGTGTGGAATCATGGCGAATGAATGAAGATAACTAAAGTTGTCAGTTTTCTACTGGAATGTTGATTCTGCTGTTGACGTGGTTGAAAGGTGAAACAAGGAGAAAGTAAATGTAAACATTGTACTACCTGAATATAACTACAGATTATATTGTTCACCAATAAATGATTTTGGTTTCTTTATTTAAAAAAAAACATGAGGACAGCGCAATACACTTCAGGCCGGCTTTATGGGTAAAATTCAGGAAAGCAAATGTAAACAGTCACCTAACTTTACAACAAATACTAATAAGATGTGTTAGTGATGCACAACTTTTTATTTTCTTGCGATGTTAAAATCCGCCACAACCCACTCGGATCTTTATTCAATCCATGAGTTATGACCGTACCTCACATCCTACTCGGATCTTTATTCAATACATGAATTATGACCGTACCTCATATCCTACTCGGATCTTTATTAAATCCATGAGTTATGACCGTACCTCACATCCTACTCAGATCTTTATTAAATCCATGAATTATGACCGTACCTCATATCCTACTCAGATCTTTATTCATTACATGAATTATGACCGTACCTCACATCCTACTCAGATCTTTATTAAATCCATGAATTATGACCGTACCTCATATCCTACTCGGATCTTTATTCAATCCATGAATTATGACCGTACCTCATATCCTACTCGGATCTTTATTCAATACATGAATTATTACCGTACCTTACATCCTACTCAGATCTTTATTCAATACATGAATTATGACCGTACCTCACATCCTACTCAGATCTTTATTCAATCCATGA
Organism: Achatina immaculata; assembly: GCA_009760885.1. Classification (NCBI taxonomy): domain Eukaryota; kingdom Metazoa; phylum Mollusca; class Gastropoda; order Stylommatophora; family Achatinidae; genus Lissachatina; species Lissachatina immaculata. The sequence goes on from CM019701.1 coordinate 21,692,098, forward strand.
ATTATGACCGTACCTCACATCCTACTCAGATCTTTATTCAATACATGAATTATTACCGTACCTTACATCCTACTCAGATCTTTATTCAATACATGAATTATTACCGTACCTTACATCCTACTCAGATCTTTATTCAATCCATGAATTATGACCGTACCGCCGTCCATCTTCGTGTTCTCACCGCCATCACAGACAGCACCGTCAACTTCAACAGGAAAAAAAAAGAATCACGCGGTTAGCAGAAAACTGGCAAAGAGGAGACTTCCAAGAAAAAAAACAAAACTTCTTATTGTTAACCCACAAACAATTTCCCGTGAGAATGTAATAAATTCATATTAAACTGCGGTCCACCGTGTGACTTAAAACATGGCTCTTCCTTACAGACTGTTCACATAATTTTACAGACATACACAGTTCCACAGACATGAAAAGAACTCCACAACCAAGCTTACCTGTCCTGTAATGTTTAATTTCACAACCGTTAAAAAATAAGCGAGGAGAAGTCGCATATACGAACATACCAGCCACCAACCGTTATTTATACATAAAATAAAATCATCATTTTGATGGCGTGCAGCATCGTTGTAGTTTAAAAGAACACGAACTCACATCTTATGACGTCTTACCAACACCTCTACTATACTTACACGTCATCATCATCATCATCATCGTCATCATCATCATCATCATCATCATCGCCTTTCACTCTCTTGAGAGCATAGGCCACGGATAAAGGCTCTCCGGTCATTCCTGTTCTTGGAATTATTATCTGCTTCCTTCCATGTGTTTCCCTTGTCTCTGACCAGTGTCATAATTTCTCTTCTCCAAGTAAGTCTAGGTCTTCCTCGTTTTCTATTATACTCACATGTACGGTGTTCAAATTTCACATGCATAAAAATTACTCCTGCATTATTTTAAAAATCCTTACTGTTCGCTCTCCACAGACCCCAGACTTGCCACCTGAGGAACGTCATTTGATCTTTTCTCAGCTCCTGGTATACCATAACATTTACTTGAGTCGAGGATTAACGAGACCGTCCTTCTTACTACTTTTACTTACATATAGCACAAAGGACGTTACTTGTACACGGTCACAACACTAATTAATCACTTCTGAACTTCACTATCAATAAACAAATCAGCACAAACTTTCACTGC
>CM019701.1:21693355-21716843 GCA_009760885.1 Achatina immaculata
ACACAGCGCATCTGACTGCTTTTCCGCATTTTCTTCCTTGACAGAGAGGAGCTTCACTCCACTCACGGCATCCGAAGATTCTCGCCAGCATTTCGCACGACAAGAGTGCACTTAGAACGTGGCCAACCCCCAGACCAGAAGTGCCGTGATTTGACTACTGTTTACTTCGCTTATTCCTTTCTTTCACCTTTTCCACGGTGGTGCCGCACAGCAACCCCATTTGCACCTTTCTTCATTGGACGGGAGGAGCCCACTCCACGCACGGCAGCTGAAGAATTTTGCCAGCAGCAGTTGATGACCTACCAAACGTGACTATCTTCTACCCAAAGCGTCTGGTTTTCAGGCGCCAGATATTCGCCTTCGCCCTTTCTCCTGTCAGTTTAAACAGTTTTGCCACGAGAAGGCCAGGAGCTGGAGTTGACTGTCAGAGGCTATTTGAGAAGCACGCCATTGCAGTTGAGAGCGTATCCTCCACCCCACCTCCGGCAATAACAGTCCTTAAAACCAAAAAACATGTTTATTTTTGTTAAATAATACCACCAAAACTGTATGGTACACAACGCATGGGAAATAGAAAAGGTTGGACTTTATTCCACAGGGCAGAACTTACTATAAATAAACTAATAAATTGCTGTGAATTATATATATATATATATATATATATATATATATATATATATATATAAACTGAAGTGTTCCCTGATTAATAATGTCTCATAATTCAGCCACGTGAATAGGTCATATTGGTGAACTTTGAGTGATGGCTATTGTCACCTTTTTAATTTATGAATGCGCGTTAATGCGACTTCTTTTCGTTCACTTTAGAAGTTCTGAAAGTTACTTCGCGTCATATTTTATGATTCACCAGAAGATTAAAATCATAACACACATAGCCACTGTAAAGTTCACATGTTTCATCATTTAATCAAATAATATAGAGTCCAAAAATTAAGTAATGAAACTAATTACATAAAATATAAAATAAACAACAATTGAGGATATTACCTGTATTTTATTAAACGTAAGCCCCATATGCATTGATACAGCGAGTGCCACGATCTAACTAACACTGTAACGACCTCTGCAGTTCTACTGTTGGTATGGCCCAAAACTTGATGTTACGGCCTTTTGGATGTCATCAGTATCGCCAAAAAAGCGTCCTTTCAAAGATAACTTTAATTACCTAAATTCTACTTATCAGTAATAATCATAACTATAATAAAAATTCTACTAGTAATAACAACAACAACATTGGTAATAATAATTATAATACTATCCTAATGTACACGGCGATAACAATACTAGAGCCATAACATACGAGCGTCATCACGAAAGTCATGAGCAAATATGTTTTAAAAATCAGAATTTATAGATTGAGAAAATATATCACCTTTATCCTTTGCACTTGATGTATAGGTCACATAATGTCACCATCAGGTGTCACGTGACCACGCGGAGCAGAAACAAAATGGCAGGTGCCTAAGTTTCGTTTTCGTCAAACGTGCTGTTATCAGGTTCCTCGTTAAATAGGAAATCTCCGTTTCTAAAATTTACCAAGGACTTCAAATTGCTTATGCAGATGTGTGTACTGGTGCTAGCAGTGTTAGGTGGTGGTGAAACATTTCAAAGATGGAAACGCGAGCATCCAAGATATGGTTCACAGCTGTCGCCCTCGAACTGCCTCTACTGAACGCAACCTGGAAAGGGTTGACGACATCTTTAAACAAAAAAGACGTGTCACAATATCTGAAATCGCTGTAAATCTTGGAATAGGACACAATGCAGTACAGAAAATGATTAAATGCCTAGGCTATAGAAAAATTTATGCCAGCTGAGTCCCACGTTTGTTGACTGAAGATCACAAACCTGTGAGAAAAACTCTGCTCGCCGACAACTGAGGAAATTTATAAAATAGGATGGGAAATTCTTCCACATCCTGCCTATAGCCCCGACCTAGAATCCAGTGATTACCATCTTTTCGGTTTTGTGAATGTACAAATGCGAGGCCATCACTACGACACAGGAGAGAACGTCCAGAAAGCAGTGCGTCTGTACCTTCGGTCAGCTGGAACGGAATTCTACCGAGAGGGTATTTTCAAACGTGCAGAGCGATGGTAAAAATGTGCAAAGAAATGGATACTATGTTGAAACGATAAGAAATTGGTTCATATTAAAGTGATACATTTATAATATATATATATATATATATATATATAAATTCTGCTTAAAACAATTGTGCTCAAGACTTTCGATATGACCCTCGTACAAGGCACTATACTACGTAAATAGTTTAATACACACACACACACACACACACATATATATATATATTTATACATATATATACACACATACAAGGTCCGACAATTATGTATGTGTGTATATACATATATATATATATATATATATATATATACACACACACATACAAGGTCCGACAATTAAGTAATGAGACTAATTACATTAACAAAAAAAATTGCAGATATAACCTGTATTTTGTTCAAGGTAAGCCCCTTGTACATTGATACAGCGAGTGGCACGATCTATCTAACACTGGAACGAGCTCTGCAGTTCTTCTGTTGGTATGGCCCTTAAACTCAATGTTACGGGTGTTTGGATGTCAGCAGTATCGTCAAAGAAGCGTCCTTTCAATGTTAACTTTAAATTTGGGAATAGAAAATAATCGCATGGAGGCAAAACTGGGGAATAGGGTGGAAGGTTGAGAACATACATTGTTTGTGGGTGAAAAATAAATGTTCATCTACCATCCGGTGAGCGGGTGCACTATCATGAAGAAAGAAAAGACTGCAAGGTGTTGAATACTCGGGTCGGACTCGGATAATCCTTTTCAATAAGCGTTTCAAAATACTTAAATAAACTTTGGCAGTGACAGTCTGTCCCTCTGGAATAGATTCTGTGTGACTAACTCCGTTGCTGTTGTAGAAGTACACCAACACTGCTTTCACTTTCGACTTTTTGGTGATGATGATGACTTCCACTGAGCATTTTGGCGTTTAGTTGTGGGATCATAGCGGACAATCCATGTTTCATGCTCTGCAGCAATCAAATTTAAAAATGTTTATTTCTGCGACATTTTTTGATGATGTCTTTTGCGTACTCAACACGCTGATGTTTCGGTCATCAGGCAATGAATCTGGTACAAACTGGCAAACAACATTTTTTCTTACCCAAATCCTCCACTAAAATTTTACGAATGGTCTCTTGGTTAACACAAAATTCATCTGCCATCACAGTCTAACTACTATCTTCTTGTATCCTTCTCTGACTTATGCAATGAGTTCCTCTTTACGAACAGAAATTGGACGCTCATGTCTAGTTGCATGTGTAATCGTCTCCACATCACTTTTGAAACGTGAATACCACCTGAATATCGATGCACGAGATAAACAATTATCCCAATAAACTTGTCGCATCAATTCAACTGTCTCAATGTCACTTTTTCTGAATTTGAAACATAATTTAATGTTAGCTTTTTTTGACCATACTGATAACGTAACAATTCACCTCTGATAAGGTCAACAAAATGGCGGCTTGCTGCTTATCGCATGGCGATGAAAAGATGCCAGATCATAGACGTATGATGTAGGGTGTCCAGTTCCTTTTCTCGCTGCTTTTCCTTCACCATATTTTCTCTGGTACCCATTTTACGAGGCTGTGTTGGAAAAAAAATCCCTCCGCTGGGGATTCGAACACTCAACCATTCAGTTGCTAGACGAGCGCTCTAACTACTACGCTAGCCGGTACCATATATATATATATATATAATATATATATATAAGACTATCTTTGCAAAGATAGTCCAATAGCAAATGCCGTAGGGGAGGAAGCGTTAGAGACCTCATTATGCTGGGCCATCAGCGTATGATGTAGGGTGGCCAGTTCCTTTTCTCGCTGCTTTTCCTTCACCATATTTTCTCTGGTACCCATTTTACGAGGCTGTGTTGGAAAAAAAATCCCTCCGCTGGGGATTCGAACACTCAACCATTCAGTTGCTAGACGAGCGCTCTAACTACTACGCTAGCCGGTACCATATATATATATATATAAGACTATCTTTGCAAAGATAGTCCCATAGCAAATGCCGTAGGGGAGGAAGCGTTAGAGACCTCATTATGCTGGGCCATCAGCGTATGATGTAGGGTGTCCAGTTCCTTTTCTCGCTGCTTTTCCTTCACCATATTTTCTCTGGTACCCATTTTACGAGGCTGTGTTGGAAAAAAAATCCCTCCGCTGGGGATTCGAACACTCAACCATTCAGTTGCTAGACGAGCGCTCTAACTACTACGCTAGCCGGTACCATATATATATATAAGACTATCTTTGCAAAGATAGTCCAATAGCAAATGCCGTAGGGGAGGAAGCGTTAGAGACCTCATTATGCTGGGCCATCAGCGTATGATGTAGGGTGTCCAGTTCCTTTTCTCGCTGCTTTTCCTTCACCATATTTTCTCTGGTACCCATTTTACGAGGCTGTGTTGGAAAAAAAATCCCTCCGCTGGGGATTCGAACACTCAACCATTCAGTTGCTAGACGAGCGCTCTAACTACTACGCTAGCCGGTACCATATATATATATAATATATATATATATAATATATATATATATATAAGACTATCTTTGCAAAGATAGTCCAATAGCAAATGCCGTAGGGGAGGAAGCGTTAGAGACCTCATTATGCTGGGCCATCAGCGTATGATGTAGGGTGGCCAGTTCCTTTTCTCGCTGCTTTTCCTTCACCATATTTTCTCTGGTACCCATTTTACGAGGCTGTGTTGGAAAAAAAATCCCTCCGCTGGGGATTCGAACACTCAACCATTCAGTTGCTAGACGAGCGCTCTAACTACTACGCTAGCCGGTACCATATATATATATAAGACTATCTTTGCAAAGATAGTCCCATAGCAAATGCCGTAGGGGAGGAAGCGTTAGAGACCTCATTATGCTGGGCCATCAGCGTATGATGTAGGGTGTCCAGTTCCTTTTCTCGCTGCTTTTCCTTCACCATATTTTCTCTGGTACCCATTTTACGAGGCTGTGTTGGAAAAAAAATCCCTCCGCTGGGGATTCGAACACTCAACCATTCAGTTGCTAGACGAGCGCTCTAACTACTACGCTAGCCGGTACCATATATATATATAAGACTATCTTTGCAAAGATAGTCCCATAGCAAATGCCGTAGGGGAGGAAGCGTTAGAGACCTCATTATGCTGGGCCATCAGCGTATGATGTAGGGTGGCCAGTTCCTTTTCTCGCTGCTTTTCCTTCACCATATTTTCTCTGGTACCCATTTTACGAGGCTGTGTTGGAAAAAAAATCCCTCCGCTGGGGATTCGAACACTCAACCATTCAGTTGCTAGACGAGCGCTCTAACTACTACGCTAGCCGGTACCATATATATATATAAGACTATCTTTGCAAAGATAGTCCAATAGCAAATGCCGTAGGGGAGGAAGCGTTAGAGACCTCATTATGCTGGGCCATCAGCGTATGATGTAGGGTGTCCAGTTCCTTTTCTCGCTGCTTTTCCTTCACCATATTTTCTCTGGTACCCATTTTACGAGGCTGTGTTGGAAAAAAAATCCCTCCGCTGGGGATTCGAACACTCAACCATTCAGTTGCTAGACGAGCGCTCTAACTACTACGCTAGCCGGTACCATATATATATATATATATATATATATATATAAGACTATCTTTGCAAAGATAGTCCAATAGCAAATGCCGTAGGGGAGGAAGCGTTAGAGACCTCATTATGCTGGGCCATCAGCGTATGATGTAGGGTGTCCAGTTCCTTTTCTCGCTGCTTTTCCTTCACCATATTTTCTCTGGTACCCATTTTACGAGGCTGTGTTGGAAAAAAAATCCCTCCGCTGGGGATTCGAACACTCAACCATTCAGTTGCTAGACGAGCGCACTAACTACTACGCTAGCCGGTACCATATATATATATATATGTAAACCATGAATGATAACTCTTGATATAAAGATTATTCATTAGTAAGAAAAGAGTTATTACCTTTGAGTTGTAATTCTGGAAAACAATGTAGTTTGAAATGTTCAGTATTCGAGGCGAATAGCATCACAGGAGTACTACATTATGTGTCTTGTATTGTTCACTAACGAAAATAAGTTTACATAAAAACACTGTTGTTAAATTGTTACAGTCCTTATCTGAATGCGCTTAAAAAAAATTATAACATCTGATATTGGCGCAGCAATCTTTGGTTCAGTGTGTTCCTCTCTCATTAGCAAATTATATTCAAGTAATTTTTAGAGTGACGTTCAGGGCAAATACAACATTAAAAACCCACATTACTTGCAGTGTTAGTAGGTTTAATAGCCGGTCGATGTGCTTTAAGCCGTGACAAGATTACTGTGATATCGGCAAAACTAATCTTATCACCTCTTCGGTGCATTTAGCCAGATATTCAAACTGGATATATCATATGTAAAGATTCTTGTTTTATCTACAAATGTAGATTGTTTTATGTTTCTTCACATTTTTGTAAGTCAGTTGGGCGTTATATACTACTTTCACATTTTTGTTTGGTAGTTGGGTGTTATTTACTACTTTGTAGAACCCTCATTTACACCGGGCTTGTGTACCCACATGTACATCCATATGTGATGTGGCCTAAGCTTTGTTTGGTTGTTTCTGTTTCTCTAGTGATTCCTCCTAAGCAGGTAACCCCTTTCTTCTACTGATCACTGTCATTGTGAGTGCTAGAAACTGCCGACATTTGTTCCTGTTAATGATTAAATAAATTCCAGAATGGAACGTGATGTAGCGGAAGAAACTCAGGAAATCTTTATGAAACCACCAACATTTTATCAGTCAATATTTATGATGGTAGTATCTTCCATACTTATAAAAAAATAGAATGTCAGGCAAAGTGTGAATCAAAGAAATTGTGAGAAATCAAATTCAGCATATAGCGACGTGAATTAGAGGTCGAGATGGATAATTCGGCGAATCATTTTTAAGTTCAAATGAATGTGTAAGGAAGTGACTGACTAACTAAGTCAGTTGTTCTTTAACAATATGGCTGAGTAAATGAAGTAACTGACAAACATGTACAAGTGCGTATGAAAAATGTAATTCCGATATAGTGTACTCTCAAAAGAAGCAAGTAGATTAATGAAGTAAAAATATGAATATACAGAGAGCAGACGGCGGATACCCTACTATTCTTAGACTAGGAGGAGACCAGAAGAGACTGAAGTGCAATGATCACTAAGTGAATGCTCAGTCTATCATTGTAAATAGATATGCTGTTTGAACAAGTGGAGTAGTATGTGCCTCTTATCTAGCCATCAGACTGAAGTATTATGTGCCTCTTATCTAGTCATCAAACTGAAGTAGTATGTGCTTCTTATCTAGTCATCAAGCTGAAGTAGTATGTGCTTCTTATCTAGTCATCAAACTGAAGTAGCTTGTGCCTCTTCTCTAGGCACCGAACTGAAGTAGTATATATATGTTCTTTAGGCACCAAACTGAATTAGTATGTGCTTCTTATCTAGGCACCAAATCGAAGTAGTATGTGCCTCTTCTCTAGGCACCAAACTGAAGTAGTATGTGCCTCTTATCTAGGGGCCAAACCAAAGTAGTATGTGTCTCTTTTCTTGGCATCAAACAGAAGTTATATCGGTTTTGCTATTAACTGCGGCCAAAACTAATCTCAAATTAGTCCAACTTATTTTGAACAACCTTCGGTTAACCAAAAGTAGATAAAGACTTTCCCCAGCTCTCATACACAACCCAAGCTTTACAACAACTATAAGTCGACACAATACAACTTGCAGCAACTCAACAACTTGACTTAAACATTTTCAGTAAAACGTTTAATGGATGAAAATGGATAATAATGAATAAAAAAAATGGAATGATGATATTCCGGCAGGTTGCCCTGCCATATGGCATTCCAATATACAACCAAGAAGCATACCAACTACAAAAAACAAAACAATGTCCGCAAAAAATACCAGCCAGACTACATGCTGACCACAACAGCTGCACATAACCAGACTACATGCTGACCACAACAGCTACATATAACCAGACTACATGCTGACCACAACAGCTGCACATAACCAGACTACATGCTGACCACAACAGCTACATATAACCAGACTACATGCTGACCACAACAGCTACACATAACCAGACTACATGCTGACCACAACAGCTACATATAACCAGACTACATGCTGACCACAACAGCTACATATAACCAGACTACATGCTGACCACAACAGCTACACATAACCAGACTACATGCTGACCACAACAGTTACACATAACCAGACTACGTGCTGACCACAACAGCTACACAACCGCTCTGGGCCACAGTCAGACAAGCACTAATTCACTCAGCCGAAAAATCAGGCCGTTACAAGACCCTAAATCACGTGACCGTTCTTAAAGCTTCTGTAGACTATTCCTGGAAGTACAAAGATGACTGCATGCCAAGGGGCGCTATCTATCCCCAAACAATAACATACACGATTGCCTCCCATACTGCGATATAAGACTGACAATGAGAATGTCAGAGTTGTACAAGGATGTACGAAAGTATTCTTTAGAAGGAAAACACAATTGTACAAATTACGGCTCTGAGACCTAAGAATACTGGAATATTAGAAAAAAAAAGAAAAGATATAAACTTTTGTTTGAATATTTCTGAAAATAATTCTTGTAAATGTTAAAAATCGAAATTCAGTACCAACATTTCTAGATTACATAAAAAAAAACGCTTTCAAGAGGGACATCTAGAACATTTCAGTCTCTATAATGATAAGCAGAAAAGTACAGGTAAAACTCCTGCACATATCACCATACAGAGCGTAGATATATTCATGTTACATTCACTTAATATGACTCTGATGTAGAATAAATGGTGACAAACCCTGAGATCTTCTCAACATTCCTCCCCGAGGTAAACATTATTAAATACTGTCAGTCTATTATGTTTAGGCAAATGAGAATTTGAGCTACAGTATAAACGTATTACTATCAACTCATGTCTGAATGTGACACAACCTTGCTAGCGTTTTTGTTTCTTGACTATTTTCATGAACCAAACATTCAAGGAAGAATGAAGTCTAAACAATTTTTATTGTCCACTGTGTATTGTCCACCTTGCTCACAGTTAGATTAAGTTACATAATAACCATGTGGCTAACCCTTCCTCAAGAAGTACCTAAAATTTTCAGATTCTCCGATAAAATGAAACATTCACTAACAGATCAAAATAGATAAAATACTGTATAAGTATATAAGATCTTTTCAAGTGCCGAAGAAATTAATACACAAAACATAACTGGTAAATAACTGACACAAAAATTTCATAAAAGACGAAGATGAGTTATAATTCACCATTTAATACAATATCCGAAATATTTTAAAACTAAGTTCTACCAAAAATAGAACATCTGACAGCCCTATCAGACACTAAAGAATCTGCAAATATACGAAGCAAGAAAACTGTGTCTTCCAAATCTTATATCTATATCACTTTTATTGATCACTTTTTCTAAGAATCGTGCGATATATTTCTCAACACTTTACTCAACCCATCATTTAATTTTCTTTTTATATACTAACTAAATATTCAACACTTTACTGTAGATTTTACATGAATGTAATATTAATTATACTTTATTTTTTTACGGGACATGATTGCAGGTGAATGACAGTGAAGCCTTCTCTCAAAGTAACTGCAGTAAAGCCTTACTCAACAGAAACAATTTAAATATAAGTAAAATGTATGTGTCATTGCTTACGTAGGATAAGAGAATTATTTCCTAAAAATTTTCGGAAACTGTATATTTCATTTCTCTACTGCAACCTGGACACAACAAGATTATTTTAGTCTAGCAGATGGAAGGCTATCTTAACACTTCTTTCGAGTTTCACGCAAGTAAAAAAATCAGTGTAATGAGAAAGATTGTCAGCGATTACGAAAGATTTATCATATCTTTGGTCAATTACGTAATTTTATGTAGTCTGGTCAGCTTTCTGGGAACAATTGCTAACCTCATTAACCTGGTCGTGTTTTATAGACAAGGACTTAATACAACTATTAATATTAGTTTCTTTGCTCTGGCTATCGCCGATCTCTGCACTCTTTTAATACAGCAGTGGTATGTGCTTAGCGTCAACCCTCTGTTTCAGAAGTCTGGCTTGCCCATCGTGTACCAAGAATTTCGGTACATGACGGGAGCTGTACCACGAGAAAAGTTCTCCATAATAAGCTGCCAGATCACAGTGTATATCACGGCCGAGAGATGTCTGTGTATAGCGTTCCCATTACATGTCAAGCAGATGATCACTTCCAGAAGAACGGCCACAGTCATGATTCTGATTTATGGTTTCACCTGTGCGTCTGTGTTCCCACTTTATTGTACCACGTATCTTGGTTGGAGGTTCTATCCAGAGAGAAACAAAACACTTCTTGGCATCATTTATACAAAGAACAGTGTTAAAGTAGAAAGTATTGTCTATATGATTCATGGCATTAGTGGATTCTTATCTTTCGTGTTGGTTGTAGTTTTTACTTTGATTTTAATCCGGAAACTTAATCAGAAATGTTCTTGGCGTAAAACAGCAAATGTCAGCCAGGGCATGTTGGCTTCTATGTCCAACAAAGACAGAAATACTATCAGTATGGTTGTCCTAATTGCTAGTATTTTAATCATCTGCTACACTCCCGCGGTGTTACTTTGTGCCACTACCTACATAGAACCTGAATTCGGTTTCAGTGGGGGTTATTACAATCTGTTTTTTAGCTTGTGGTCGTGTGTAATGTTTCTAGAGAACATGAATGCAAGTGTTAACATTTTCTTGTACCTAAAAATGAGTACAAAATATAGGAATACGTTCAAAGAATTATTCTTTAACAGTGGAACATCACGATTATTCGGAGAACATTCTAAAAAGTAGTTCTGTACAATCAAAACTAATATTTATGTTGTTTTTTATATGGATTTTATCAATGGATTTAATTTAATGTTCAGGGGAGAAACAGAGAAAGAAACCACCGATTATTCTTGAACCACATCAAAGTACAAGAAACAGTTTTAGGTCCGTGCTCAACGAGTCTCATCTTTGAGACGACAAAAACTAAAATAAAGTAAATATTCAGAAACTATAAAAGCACTGACTGAAAGTTGAACATCATCTGATGTTACTTAGTCATCATCATCATCATCATCATCATCATGTGCTTTCGTCGGAACGAAGTTGGCGGTAATAAATCTTCAGTTTCCTCACTGTCTTGCTTTGATAAATGCATTCAGCCAGGCTGTGTCTTGTCCATTCTCGTATGTTATCTTCCCATTTGCATATCTGTCTATCTCTTGCTCTCTTTCCTTCCACCTTACTTTCTATATGGTCTTCAGTATGTTGTGATGCCTTTTGATACGACCCAAAGCATTTTGTTTTCTCGATCTTTATTTCTTTCCGAAGTCATTATTGAAATTGGAGCTATTCTAAAAATGTTACATTTATTCCTTTCATTCTCCATTCTATATGACATAGTTTTCTGTTTAAAACACATTTCTTCTACACTAATCTTTCTCTCCATCTTTGGGCTTAGAGTCCATGTTTCCGGCCCGTACAGTAAAATATAGAAGACATAGAATTTACAAAATCTCAGTTCTGTTCTTATCGGCAGATTCCTGGACAACAGAACTGTCTTCATTGGTTCTGAATGTAGGTTTCCACCATTGCTAATCTCACCATTCTGCACACCTTTCACTTCAGTCTGAATAGTTATTTGTGTATAATCTGCTTCTTTCCATGGTGTATGCTCTGGTACAGATGATAATGGAGTGACTACAGTTGGAAGGTCAGGTATCAGCTTACGCATACGCTTGGCCTGATGAATGAAGCTGCTTCTTTTAAGCCGTCCTAATGCCAAGTTATTGAATCTCTCCTTCAGGGGATGGCTTACAGAGCTAAGGAATTTTTCTCCCATGGTCATGACCTTTGTGTCTCTACGTTCCTTTAGCGCTTGAACACCAACTATTTTCTGCATTTCTACTATTGGTGTGGACCTCATGGCACCTGTGATAATCCGTAGTGACTGATTTTGAACCTTGTCTAGATTATGCAGCGTAGTGTTTGATGCTGTGCACCAAGATGTTGAGCCATATTCTAAATGTGGTAGAATACTTTGCTGATATACATTCTTGAGGATTCTTTCACTAGCTCCCCATGTAGTCCCACTCAATTTTCTTAATATGGCTAGTTTTCTTCTGGCTTTTGCTTCTGCACTGTTGATGTGTTGCTTCCAAGTCAGTTTTGAGTCAAGAGTCACTCCTAAGTAAGTGGGTTGGTTGTCCATCCTTAAGGGTATTTCATTTACAAAGATCTTACCTGCTTTCTGTTTAGATGAGAGGGTGAACAGAGTGGTGCTTGATTTCTCTGTGTTGATACTTACACACCATTTGTTTGTCCATGATGTCAAGATGTCTGCTGCTCTTTGGAGTCTCTGTGTAGCAACTGTCGCATATTCATCTGTACACCACATGACCAGATCATCTGCATACAGTGCTGCTTTGATTCCATAGGGAAGTTCCTTGACCAGGTCATTAATGAATACAAGGAATAGTGTAGGCGAAAGGACTCCTCCTTGTGGTACACCGTGTCGCAGAAGTACTTTCTGGCTTTTGTGTCCATCCATTACTACTCTAGCTCTTCTATTGTGTAAATAGGACTTTATCCAGTTGTACAGTCTTCCATTCACATTGCAGTTTCTTAGTTTCCACAACAGACCTTTTTTCCATACTTTATCAAAGGCTTTCTTCAGGTCTATCCACGCTGCTAGTACAAGGTTTTTCTCTTGGAATGCATCCTCAATCTCTTGAGAGAGATAGGTCACTTGATCTTCCGTACTGTAGTACTGCCTAAATCCTGCTTGTTGTGGAACGAGAAGGTTTTCACTTTCTAGGTACCATTTTAGCCTCAGGTCAATGATGCGTTCCATCGTTTTGCATAGGCAGCTAGTGAGACTGATTGGCCTGTAGCTGGAGGCAGTATCACTGTTTTTCCCTGGTTTTAGCAGTGGTACCATGCTTGCTTCCTTCCAGTTTTGAGGTAACTTACCTGTGCTCCAGCACATATTGAAAATATCCAACAGCTTTCCCATTGCTGCCATTCCCAGGTTCTTGATCATTTCATTGGACACTCCATCTGGTCCTGGTGATTTCCTTGGTTTCAGTTTACTAACTGCTAGGTCTAACTCACTGCGTGTGATTGGTGCATCCATGACCTCCACTTTTCTGACTTGTTCCTCCTCTTTCTGTGGCTCGATGCGCACTGTACGCTCCTTCTCTGGATGGATATCAATGTTGCAGTCCTGTGCAAACATGCGAGCAAAGTGATCTGCTACCTGCTTACCTGTAAGAGTTTTCCCATCCTCTATTAGTGTAATCTTTGTACTTCTTCCAGTACTCTCATCATTTAACTGTTTGATTAGTTTCCACAGTTTCCTTCCATCCTTTTCAAAGTTTAGGGACTCTGTTTTCTCTCTCCAACTTTCCCGTCTGGCTTGCAGCTTTGCTCTCTGAAATTTGGCCTTAGAATGTTGGTAATTATTGTGGTGTTCTTGGCATGGTCTATTTTCTGCTTGCTTTCGAGCTGCTTCCACGTCATCATGGAGTTTTCCCAGCTCACTAGACCAGTATGGTTTATAGTCCCTGCGAGCTCCTCTGGGAATGGTTTCATGAGCGGCCTGAAGGATACAAGCATTGAATTCCTTCACTATGCTGTTAATATCCTTACCTTCTATGGACAGCTGTCCCACCAGGATACCTGTACGATGTCTGTACATTGTCCAGTTTGCTTTTTTATAGTTCCATCTGGGGAGAGGGTTACTGGTGTTAAGGAGTTCATTTTCTATTGTCAGGAAGACTGGTCGATGGTCGCTACCTCCAAGTTGTTTTCCAACTTCACGTGTAATGTTCCACTTCAGATCTGGAGAGTGGAATGCCAGATCTGGTGTTGATTTTGTATGCCAAGCCCTTGAGTAAAATGTTGGGGCATCCATTGGCTGGTTGATCAGGAGAAGTCCATTATCATCCTGCCAGCTCTCAACTTCCTCTCCTCTCTTGTCTATGTGGTCATAGCCCCAGCTCTGGGAATGACTGTTAAAATCACCACAGACCATCAGTCTCTCTTTGTGTGGGATTGTTCCTAAAGCAAGTGGGCGGTCATTAGGACAGTAATAGTTAAGGAGGTGGAAATCTGTATTACTACTTTTTAGATGGATCATCTGGTATTCGGCTCCTTCCATGTACACTCCCACCTGACATGCGCTGATGTTATTCTTAACAAGTGTGAGTACTCCTCCTTTTCTTCTGTCCTGTCGGTCTGATCTAAAACACTGGTAGCCTCTGATTTTAAAGGCGGCATCTTTGGTTAGGTGTGTCTCCTGTATGCAGCATATACTTACCTGCTCTGCAAAAAGTATGTTCTCTAGTTCAACCTTTTTGCTATAGCCATCTCTAACACTGCTGACACCCTCAGCATTCCACTGCATTATTTTAAGTTCTTGCTTTTTGGCTGTTTTCTTCTGTTGTATTTTTTGGCCAGTAGCTCTACTCTCATGTCTCCTGACTCCACAAGACGAACTGAGAGGACCTCCAGTAGCATTGGGTGGACCCTTTCGAGGCAGGGGGCCCGGCACTGCACCTGCCTGGTTAGTCTTCACAGGGCGAGCACCATGTTTGAAAACTGTAGATATAGACATTTCATTAGCGATAATGCGTGTTACCCTGATTTTTGCGATGCGCCTTTTGGCTGGGTAACTCCGACTTCAGCACCTTTCCTTGCTAGGGCAGACTGTGGTCTTGCTCGGACTGCCATGAAGACAGTGTGGCTGGCCTGGCCAAAACTTTGTTTTCCAGCCTCTGGTGGCTGTACTTAAGCCCCTTCTCCATGTCAGATGGTTTGAGACAGTTCCACAAAGACACTCTGACTCTGAGATGAGGAATCTGATGAGTGCTTCAACGATATCCATTCCCCGCCACCTATAGTCTACTGGCTCTGTTTTGTTTACATCATTCTTATAGCCATTGTTGTAAAGACCCATAGGCTTGTCACGTCCTGGATTCATTGGTTTCACACCAGACTTCCCTCATCCCCGCCAGAGATCTCCATGTCCCCATCCGTCCACCAACCTGACATTACATTTTGCAAAAATAACAATTACAATTACAATTAGTGTTGATTGCTACAAGTTTCTGGGCTACAGAGGTAGGTCAGAGTTTTTAAGCAAACAGATCTATGTTCCCTGTCTCACAAACACTATGTTAAGATAAGTGTGCTCTTAACACAGTTGTTCCCAGGGGTGGAGAACATTCTAAAAAGTAGTTCTGTACAATCAAAACTAACATTTATGTTGTTTTTCATATGGATTTTATCAATGGATTTAATTTAATGTTCAGGGGAGAAACAGAGAAAGAAACCACCGATTATTCTTGAACCACATCAAAGTACAAGAAACAGTTTTAGGTCCGTGCTCAACGAGTCTCATCTTTGAGACGACAAGAACTAAAATAAAGTAAATATTCAGAAACTATAAAAGCACTGACTGAAAGTTGAACATCATCTGATGTTACTTAGTCACTGTCATCATCATCATCATCATCATCATCATCATTATCATCATCGTCATCGTCATCATCATCATCATCACCATCACCATCATCATCATCATCATCGTCATCAGCAGCAGCAGCAGCATGTGCTTTCGTCGGAACGAAGTTGGCGGTAATAAATCTTCAGTTTCCTCACTGTCTTGCTTTGATAAATGCATTCAGCCAGGTTGTGTCTTGTCCATTATCGTATGTTATCTTTCCATTTGCATATCTGTCTATCTCTTGCTCTCTTTCCTTCCACCTTACTTTCTATATGGTCTTCAGTATGTTGTGATGCCTTTTGATATGACCCAAAGCATTTTGTTTTCTCGATCTTTATTTCTTTCCGAAGTCAATATTGAAATTGGAGCTATTCTAAAAATGTTACATTTATTCCTTTCATTCTCCATTCTATATGACATAGTTTTCTGCTTAAAACACATTTCTTCTACACTAATCTTTCTCTCCATCTTTGGGCTTAGAGTCCATGTTTCTGGCCCGTATAGTAAAATATAGAAGACATAGAATTTACAAAATCTCAGTTCTGTTCTTATCGGCAGATTCCTGGACAACAGAACTGTCTTCATTGGTTCTGAATGTAGGTTTCCACCATTGCTAATCTTTCCTTTGTCTCCACTTCACATCTTCCATCTTCAGTTAGTGTATGCCATAGGTAGCAGTACTTTGTCTCCACTTCACATCTTTCATCTGAAGATAATGTATGCCATAGGTAGCAGTTTTTGTCTCCACTTCACATCTTCCATCTCAAGTTAGTGTATCCCATCTGTGCCTTCATGTCTTTCGTGCTGAACACAATTAATTTGGCTTGTAGGTTCTGTGGACTGCATCACTTCATCATCAACATCGCCTTTCACTTTCTTGAGAGCAGAGGCCACGGATAGATGCTCTCAAATCATACCTGTTTGGGAGGCAAAGTTCTGCAAGGGACATGCAAATAAATGAATGAATGAGTCATACCTGTTCTTGGAATTATTCTCTGCTTCCTTCCCTTGTCTCCGAGCACTGTCATCATTTCTCATCTCCAAGTAAGTCTAGGTCTTCCTCATTTTCTATTTCCTTGAGATTCCTTGTCAGTGCCTGTCTTGCTATGTTGGTGTCGGGTTTCCTCAGAGTGTGGGCAATCCACCTCCACTTCATAGACATGATTTGTAGATTCATAGGTTTTTGTCCTGCCCTTTCCCAGACCTCCTGGTTTCTGATCTTGTCCTGTCATTTAATGTTTAAAATCCTGCTCAAGCAGTAGTTCATGAATTTGTGTAGCCTCTGTTATATTGTCGTGGACATAACACACGTCTCTGACCCATATAGCAGGAAGTCTTTTCGTGTGTGTTGAAAAGCCTAAGTTTGGTTCTTGTTTTTATGTTCATAGATGACCATGTTTTGCTAAGTTGGATAAATGCTGCCCTGGCCTTGGTTATTCTAGCTCTAACATCCTTTTCCGTTCCCCCATATTTATCCACTATGCACTGCATCATTTCACAAGCTTCATTCTATTGATTTCCTCCAGATATTTTATTAGCTTGTCAAGTTTCACTCTATTTATTTCCCCCAGCTATTTTATTAGCTTGTCAAGTTTCACTCTATTTATTTCCTCCAAATATTTTATTAGCTTGTCAAGTTTCACTCTATTTATTTCCCCCAACTATTTTATTAGCTTGTCAAGTTTCACTCTATTTATTTCCCTCAACTATTTTATTAGCTTGTCAAGTTTCACTCTATTTATTTCCTCCAACTATTTTATTAGCTTAAGCTTCACTCTATTGATTTCCTAAAAATATTGCACTAGCTTAAGTTTCACTCTATTGATTTCCTCAACATACTGTATTTGCTTTAGCTTCACTCTATTGATTTCCTCTAGATATTATTTAACTTGTCTTCACTCTATTGATTTCTTCCAAATAGTGCACTAGCTTAAGCTTCACTCTATTGATTTCCTCAAAATATTGTATTACCTTAAGCTTCACTCTATTGATTTCCTCAAAATATTGTATTACCTTAAGCTTCACTCTATTGATTTCCTCAAAATATTGTATTACCTTAAGCTTCACTCTATTGATTTCCTCTTGATATTTTATTAGCTTAGGCTTCCCTCTATTGATTTTCTCAAAACATTTTACCAGCTTCATCTGCACTCTATTGATTTTCTCCAAATATTGTTTAAGCTTAAGTTTCACTCTACTGATTTCTACCAGATATTTTATTAGCTTGTCAAGTTTCACTTTATTGATTTTATCCACATATTTTATTAACTTAAGCTTCACTCTATTAATTTCCTCCAAATATTTTATTAACTTAAACTTAACTCTATTGATTTCCTCCAAATATTTTACTTGCTTAAGCTTCACTCTGTCAAGCTCTTTAGTACAGTCTATAACAAAATGTGTTTATATATTTCTGAACTTCTGCATTCTCTGTCAGCTTTCTTATGCAAACATTGCCTCCATTTTCCGCTTTTCTGTCCGAAAGTAAATTGCTTTTCGCTAACTTCTTTATGAAGTTTGTAGTGTGTCTTTCGAGGATGACTTTTAGGAGAATTTTAGTTACATGAATGACCAGACTTGTAGTTCTAAAATCTGAGCTGTTTGTCGCTTTTATTTTCTTGAGTGCTGCCACAAACTTTGAGTGTTTCGATTCTTGAAGTATGAGTCCCAGATTGTATCTCTCATTGCATATTTTTCTGTTATCTTGTCAATATCAAATTCGTTCAGCACTTTCATCATTTCTATGGTATTGTCATGTCATGTGGTCCTGCTGAAGTCGAAGCTACAGAGCAGTTATCACTATACATGGATCTGATATCGCAGGTGCGCGAAATATTTTTTGTCACAAATGACAAGGACCTTAACATAATAACATAAATGTGAACAGAATGAAAGATTTTAAAAAGCGTTTATTTTACTTAATATTTTATTCTGATTGTTTTCCTAGAACCACTTGTTTATACAGGAAATGATTCCACGTAATACGCGGTCTATTGTAAAGGACATTCAACTTTATCTCTCATGAATAAATGTAATACCTTTATATAATTCTTTGTTTTATCTTAGGTATGATAGACACAGAATTGATAATTATTTTGATATTGTTCCATATCTCATATATATATATATATATATATATATATAATTAGATATGCTGATGACACAGTATTGCTGTCCACAACACAAGAAGGAATGGAAAAACTAATTATGTCAGTCCGCAAGAACAGCGAAGAGCAGAACCTCTATCTTAATGCAAAGAAAACTAAAGTGATGACAACTGACAAAACAAACAAGGCAACTGAAATATGTATCAATGAGGAAAAACTGGAAGAAGTGGAGAGTTTTGAATATCTTGGATCACTACTAACTAATAATGGAGATACAATGAGGGAAATTAAAAGGAGGACATCTATTCTTATATATCTTATATCCTTCCCGTGCCGTTAGACGTCACATAGGGCTCGCAAAGTAGTTCGCCAATTTTTCCTGTCTTCGGCGAGTCTTTCAACCTCATCAAAGGATGTTATGCCTGTTAACTTGGCCTCTCTTAATAATGTCCTCTTTAGAGTTTCACGCGGTCTGCCCCTTTTTCTTCGGCCTGTTGTGTTCCACTTGATAGCTTGTTTTGGGATTCTCTGATCATTTCTTCTCATCAAGTGACCAACATATGTCCATCTCCTTTTCCTGATCACCCGTGAGACTGGTTGTTGTTCAGTCATCTGTCTTATCTCTGCATTGTTCTTGAATTCATTCCACTTGATGCCGAGTATTTTCCTTAGGCATTTGTTTTCAAAAGAGTCTAATTTCTTTTCTATTTCTTTAGTTGTTTTCCAGCTTCGCATGCATAAATGAGGGTGGATATTACATTTGAATTGAATAGTCTTAACTTGGTTTTTGTGCTTATAACTTTTGAATTCCATATGTTCTCAAGATTCTTGAAGATTGATGCTGCTTTTGCAATTCTGATCCTAACTTCCTTTCTAGTGTCACCATCCTTGTCTATGTAGCTGCCAAGGTATGCAAATTGATTGACTTCTTCAATATCTGTCCCTTCTATGTGTATTTTTCCATTTTGATTGATGGGAATTTTCATTATCTTTGTTTTGTCCTTGTTAATTTCAAGTCCTATTTTGCTAGCCAGTGAAGATAGGCTATCTGTTTTTTCTTGCATGGAATTCACATGATTACTGATAAGAGTTATGTCATCAGCAAAATCAAGATCTTCTAGTTTTGTCCCATGTACCCAGTCAATACCTGTGTTACCTGTGCAGCATTTTGTCATTATGAAGTCTATTGTAATCCCAAAAAGTAAAGGAGACAGTATACATCCTTGTTTCACGCCTGTTTCAATCTGGAACCATTCACTCATCCCTTCTTCTGTCTTGACTGCACAACCATATCCATTGTATAAGTCCTTAATGATGTTGACAATTTTAGATGGTATTCCATATAGACATAAAATTCTCCATAATGAATCTCTGTGTATGCTATCAAATGCCTTCTTAAAATCTATGAAATTCAGTATTAATGGTTTTTGCTTTTCAATATGTTCTTCAAGTATTATTCTGAGAGTAAAGATCTGGTCGAGACAGCTTCTTCCTTTTCGAAATCCTGCTTGTTCTTCTCTCATTGCAGTATCCACTATATCTTTGAGTCTATTCAAAATGACCTTGCAAAATACTTTTGACACAACTGATATTAAGGTTACTCCTCTCCAGTTGTTACAGTCACTAAGGTTGCCCTTTTTTGGTATTTTAACAATGATTCCCTTCTTCCAATTAGAAGGGACCTTTTCTTCTTTCCAAATCTTGTTAAACATTCTCTGTAGTTGTCTCATGTTGTCACTATTGATAGCTTTTAGCATCTCGGCTGTTATTTCATCTTCACCTGCAGCTTTGTTGTTAGCCATTAAATTCACTGCTGCTTCAATTTCATGCAATTTAATTTCATCTAGATTGACATTTAGTTGTGGGGCTGGTAAGTCAGTTTCAAGGTTTAACAATTCTTTTGGGTGTGGTCGATTGAGTATTTCTTGGAAGTGTTCAGCCCATCTTTGCTTTTGGTCTTTATTTGATGTTAATAGTGTTCCAGTTTTGCTAAGGATTGGTCTTTCTTTAGATGTAATAGTACCTGTTAGCCTCTTTTGTAGGACATCTATTGCTCTTCAGAAAGTAAAACAAATAAAGAATCTGTGGAGAGGAGCAGACAGAACCACAAAAATAAGATTTTTAAGGGCATGCATCTTTCCCATCGCAACATATGCCTGTGAGACCTGGACACTTAACAAAACAGCTGAGAAGCACATAAATGCCTTTGAATGTAAATGCTATAGAAGAGTTCTCCAAATATCGTGGACACAAAAAAGAACAATATATCTATACTACAAGAGCTTAATATTGAAGAAGGCTGGCTAGTAAAGAGGATTAAAGAGAGAAAACTTAAATATTTTGGCCACATTAAACGTCATGATAATTTAGAGAAGACCGTATTGGAAGGATACATAATGGGAAAAAGAAAAAGAGGAAGACCGAAACGAAGATGGCTGCAAGACATCGTTGATGATCTGGAAATGGATGCAGCAGCAGCAGGCCATCTTGCTCACAACCGAGAGGCCTACAGGAGTGCTGTTTGGGAGGCAAAGTTCCGCAAGGGACATGCAAAGGAATGAATGAATGAATATATATATATATATATATATATATATATATATATATATATATATTTGCTTTACTTATTTTCCTTTCTTGTGTATTGTATACCATATATGCACATATAAACTTGCTTTTCTTTTACCTTTTGTTTTGTTCTGCATATTTTTGTCTGAATAAAGATGTAAGCCGAAACTTTACAAGCGTGTGCATCGTTAACGTATAAAGCTGTTTTTACTGATTGTGTTTCAGCTTATAGATGGACTGTAATGATGTAGATAATCATGATTAAACGTTTAAAATTTTAATATTTTACCCTTAGTTTCTAAGTACATGTTACGGCTTTTATTCCTGAATGCTTCAGAGAATGTTCCCTAGTTTTGGGCCAATGAAGAAGCTAAATGTTTGATAAAATTAAGTTGAAATAGTTTACGTCTTGAATAGAAATAATCTTGCTTGAACACAACGTCAAATAATTGAAGCAAAACCTTGTGTTTAGTTGGTGCTACGCCCACGGATCTTCATGCCAGATCTGTAGAAACATATCACACCATTTCACGCTATAACATCTTTTAGGAAAAGAAAAGTATTAGCAAACAATAACAGTTCGGAGACAATTTATTTGGGATAATTTCCTTGCTCTTGTTACAAAACCGATAAAACTTCATACATTTAGACTTCATAAGAAAAGAAAAGGAAAAGCTGTTTCTCTAACACTTTTAATCAACATTCTCCTATCGAAAGTCAGTAATGAGTTGAACTACGCAAACGTCCTTCGACTAGCCACGCTCTAACGCTCATGTGTTCAGATACGTCCAGTTTCAGCTTCCTTTTTACAGCGAACTGGTCATGATAAGGAGCAGATGTGCCGTGCTGTGATACCACTTCTCTGGAAGACACTGAAGTACGTATGGATTTGTTCGATGTTTAATGCAGACATTCTTTTCACATTCCAATATTTTAATGATATTCATAATTAGCAGAAGGAAATGTGCGTGCAAAAGATGATTCGAGAAGATTCACTACGAAATGTGATTTGTATATGAAAAGTATAACTTCGTTTATTGAACGACTTTGATTTTTGTAGAATAGTTTCTGATTCGATTTCTCCATGTTTATTTTCTTGTTGGTTACAGCTCCAACTGTGACTATTTGTACTTTCTGCTGGGCCAGTAACTTCTACGACTTCCTTATATCATGAGTACATATATTTTACTTCTGTGATTAATTGAAATAAAATGACAACATTTTTGATGACGCGTATATGAGGTCGATTTGCATATGTTGGCAGCTACGTAGACCAGGTTGGTGACTCCAGAAAGTAAGTTAGAATTCGAATTACAAAAGCAGCATTGGCATTAAAAAATCTTGAGAAAATATGGCATTCAAAAGTTACAAGCACAAAGTAAAAGTTAAGATTATTTAATTCAAATGTAATATCCGCCCTCATTTATGCATGTGACAGCTGGAAAATAACTAAAGAAATAGACAAGAAATTAGACTCATTTGAAAACAAATGCGGCAGGAAAATACTCGGTATAAAGTGGAACGAATTCAAGAACAACGCAGATATAAGAAAAAAACAACAACTTGTCACAAAGGTGATCAGAAAAAGAGGATGGATATACGTCGGTCATGTTCTGAGAAGAAACAACCAGAGAATTTCAAAACAAGCTATCAAGCGGAACACAACAGGCCGAAAAAAAGAGGTCAACCACGTGAAAACCTATAGATGACAATGTTAAGAGAGGCCAGTTTAGTGGGAATGACATCCCTTGATAAGGTTGAAAAGCTTGCGGACAACAAGAAATCTTGGCAAACTGCCATGAGAGCCCGACGTGACGTTAAACAACATGAGAAGAATGCAAGATATGAGGTCGAATGAGTTAATTTTTCACTCCTTACGTATACACTGTGGAGAGGAAAAAGTATCATATATATGAAAATGGTTATGCTGTAGATAAAGCAGCATTTAGACAACCATTTACATATAATTGTTAAGCTAAATGTAATTTGTGACGAGCTGGGGAATACCTTGACAGAGACAGAGGAAATCTAGAAAGATGGAAGGAATGTTGCAGAAGAATTATGAAACAACTGACTGTGAAAGCAAAAATCAACAGTGTGAATTATTATTGGAGGAGAAAGAACCTGAACCAACAACAGAAGTTTTAT
>CM019701.1:21716943-21742263 GCA_009760885.1 Achatina immaculata
TCCCAATCTTTTTTCTTTTCTTTTACCAAGGTTTCTCTTCTCTTTTATTAGGCTTTTTCTTCTCTTTTACCAGTGTTTCTCTTTTCCTTTATTAGGCTTTTTCTTCTCCTTTACCAGGCTTTTTCTTCTCTCTTACCAAGCTTTTCTTCTATTTTACAGGTTTTCTCTTCACCTTTACCAGGCATTTTCTTCTCCTTTACCAGGATTTTGCTTTTTCTTCTTTTACCAAGGTTTCTCTTCTCCTTTACCAGGCTTTTTCTTCTCTTTTACCATGCTTCTCTTTTACCAGGCTTTTTCTTCTCCTTTACCAGGCTTTTGTCTTCTCCTTTACCAGGGTTTTTCTTCTTCTTTTACCAGGGCTTTTCTTCTATTTTAAAAGGCTTTTTCTTCTCCTTTACCAGGGCTTTTCTTCTCTTTTAAAAGGCCTTTTCTTCTCCTTTACCAGGCTTTTTCTTCTCCTTTACCAACCTATTTCTTCTCATTTACCTAGTATTTTCATCTCTATTACCAGGGTTTCTCTTCTCTTCCTCCAGGCTTTTTCATCTCTTTTACCAGGGTTTCTCTTTTTCTTTCTTAGGTTTTTTCTTCTCTTTTACCAGGTTTCTCTTCTCCTTACCAGGCTTCTTCTTCTCTTTTATTAGGCTTTTTCTTTTCCTTTACCATGCTTTTTCTTTTCTTTTTTACTAGGTTCTTTCTTCTCTTTTACCAGGCTTTTTCTTCTCCTTACAAGGCTTTTTCTTCACCTTTACCAGGATTTTTCTTCTATTTTACCAGGCTTTTTCTTCTATTTTATCAGGATTTTTCTTCTCTTTTACCAGGATTTTTCTTCTCCTTTACCAAGCTTTTTCTTCTCATTTACCAGTGTTTCTCTTCTCTTTTACCAGGCTTTTTCTTCTCCTTTACCATGCTTTTTCTTCTCCTTTACAAGGCTTTTTCTTCTCTTTTACCAGACTTTTTCTTCTCTTTTACAAGGCTTTTTCTTCTTCTTTTACCAGGCTTTTTCTTCTCTTTTACCAGGCTTTTTCTTCTCTTTTACCAGGCTTTTTCTTCTATTTTACAGGTTTCTCTTCTCCTTTACCATGCTTTTTCTTCTCATTTACCAGTGTTTCTCTTCTCCTTTACCAGACTTTTTCTTCTCCTTTACCAGACTTTTTCTTCTCCTTACCAGGCTTTTTCTTCTCTTCCTCCAGGCTTTTTCTTCTCCTTTACCAGGTTTTTTCTTCTCTTCCTCCAGGCTTTTTCTTCTCCTTACCAGGCTTTTTCTTCTCTTTTACCAGGATTTTTCTTTTTCTTCTCCTTACCAGGCTTTTTCATCTCTTTTACCGGGGTTTTTCTTCTTCTTTCTTAAGCTTTTTCTTCTCTTTTACCAGGGTTTCTCTTCTCTTCCTCCTGGCTTTTTCATCTCTTTTACCAGGTTTCTCTTCTCTTCCTCCTGGCTTTTTCATCTCTTTTACCAGGGTTTCTCTTCTCTTCCTCCAGGCTTTTTCATCTCTTTTACCAGGCTTTTTCTTCTCCTTACCAGGCTTTTTCTTCTCTTTTACCAGGCTTTTTCTTCTCTTTTACCAGTGTTTCTCTTCTCTTCCTCCAGGCTTTTTCATCTCTTTTACCAGGCTTTTTCTTCTATTTTATCAGGATTTTTCTTTTTCTTCTCTTTTACCAGGGTTTCTCTTCTCCTTTACCATGCTTTTTCTTCTCTTTTACCGAGCTTTTCTTCTATTTTACATATTTTCTCTTCTCCTTTACCAGGATTTTGTTCTCTTCCTCCAGGGTTTTTCTTCTTCTTTTACCAAGCTTTTTCTTCTCTTTTACAAGGTTTCTATTCTCCTTTACCAAGGCTTTTTCTTTTCTTTTACCAGTGTTTCTCTTCTCCTTTACTCGGCTTTTTCTTCTCTTTTACCAGGCATTTTCTTCTCTTTTACAAGTTTTTCTCTTTACAAATCTTTTTCTTCTCTTTTACCAGGGTTTCTCTTCTCCTTTACTATGCTTTTTCTTCTCTTTTACCGAGCTTTTCTTCTATTTTACATATTTTCTCTTCTCCTTTACCAATCTTTTTCTTCTCCTTTAACAGGTTTTTTCTTTTCTTTTACCAGTGTTTCTCTTCGCCTTTAATAGACTTTTTCTTCTACGTTATCAGGCTTCTTCTTCACTTTTACCAGGGTTTCTCTTCTCCTTTACCAGGCTTTTTCTTCTCCTTTACCAGCCTTTTTCATCTCTTTCACCAGGCTTTTTCTTCTTCTTTACTTGGGTTTTTCTTCTCTTTTACCAAGGGTTCTCTTCTCCTTTACCAGGCTTTTTCTTCTCTTTTACCAGGCTTTTTCTTCTCCTTTACCAGCCTTTTTCCTCTTTTACCAGGCTTTTTCTTCTCCTTTACCAGCCTTTTTCTTCTATTTTACCAGTCATTTTTCGTTTCTATTGCCAGTATTTCTCTTCTCTTTTCCAGGCTTTTTCATTTCTTTTACCAGTGTTTCTCTTCTCTTCCTCCAGGCTTTTTCATCTCTTTTACTAGGGTTTGTCTTCTCTTCCTCCAGGCTTGTTCATCTCTTTAACAGGCTTTCTCTTTTCCTTTGCTAGGTTTTTTCTTCTCCTATACCAGGCTTTTTCTTCTCTTTTACCAGGGTTTCTCTTTTCCTATACCATGCTTCTTCTTTTCTTTTACCATGCTCTTTCTTCTCCTTTAGCAGGCTTTTTCTTCTTCTTTACAATTCTTTTTCTTCACCTTTACCATGCTTTTTCATTTCTTTTAGCAGGATTTTTCTTCTATTTTAATATGATTTTTTTATCTTCCTCCAGGCTTTTTCTTCTCCTTTACCAGACTTTTTCTTGTCTTTTACCATGATTTTGTTCACTTCCTCCATGATTTTTCTTCTCCTTTACCGAGATTTTTCTTCTCTTCTCCTTTACCAACCTATTTCTTCTCATTTACCAGGTTTTTTCTTCTCTTTTACCAAGCATTTTCTTCTCTTTTCCAGGATTTTTTTTTCTTTCTCCTGGCTTTTCCTTCTCCTTTACCAGGATTTTTTTCTCTTCCTCCAGGATTTTTCATCTCTTTACCAGGCTTTTTCTTCTCTTTTACCCGGGTTTCTCTTCTCTTTACCAGGCTTTTTATTCTCCTTTATCAGGGTTTCTCTTCTCCTTTACCATGCTTTTTCTTCTCCTTTACCAGGCTTTTTCTTCTCTTTTACAATCATTTCTCTTCTCCTTTACAAGGCTTTTTCTTCTCTTTTACAAGGGTTTCTCTTCTCCTTTATCAGACTTTTTCTTTTCTTTTACCACGGTTTCTTTTCTCCTTTACCATGCTTTTTCTTCTCCTTTACCAGGCGTTTTCTTCTCTTTTGCCAGTCTTTTTCTTCTCCTTTACCAGCCTTTTTCTTCTCTTTTACCATGATTTTTCTTCTCCTTTACCATGGTTTTTCTTCTCCTTTACCAAGCTTTTTCTTTTCCTTTAGCAGCCTTTTTCTTCTCTTTTACCAGGAATTTTCTTATTTTTTACCATTATTATCTTCTCCTCTTCCAGACTTTTTCTTCTCCTTTACCAGGGTTTTTCTTCTCTTCCTCCATGCTTTTTTCATCACTTCTACCAGTGTTTCTTTTCTCTTCCTCCTGGCTTTTTCATCTTTTTTTACCCTGGTTTCTCTTCTCTTCCTTCAGCCTTTTCATCTCTTTTACCAGGGTTTCTCTTCTCTTTCTCCAAACTTTTTCATCTCTTTTACCATGATATTTCGTTTCGTTTACTATGCTTTTTCTTCTCTTTTACCAGGCTTTTCTTCTATTTTACCAGGGTTTCTCTTCTCCTTTACTAGGCTTATTCTTATACTTTTTCAGGATTTTTCTTTTCTTTTACCAGAGTTTCTATTCTCCTTTTCCAGTCTTTTTCTTCTACTTTACCATGCTTTTTCTTCTCTTTTATCAGGGTTTTTCTTCTTCTTTACCAGGTTTTTTCTTATCTTTTACCTAGGGTTCTCTTCTCCTTTACCAGGCTTTTTCTTCTCATTTACCAGGGTTTTCTTCTTTACCAAGGTTTTTCTTCTAATTTAGTAGGCATTTTCATCTCTTTTACCAGGTTTTCTCTTCTCTTTCTCCATGATGTTTCATCTTTTTTACCAGGGTTTCTATTTCTTCTCCTTTACCATCCTTTTTCTTCTCCTTTACAAGGCTTTTTCTTCACCTTTACCAAGATTTTTCTTCTTTTTTACCAGGTTTTTTCTTCTATTTTACCAGGATTTTGTTCTCTTCCTCCAGGCTTTTTCTTCTCTTTTACCAGGGTTTCTCTTCTCCTTTCTTAAGCTTTTTCTTCTCTTTTACCAGTGTTTCTCTTCTCCTTTACCAGGCATTTTCTTCTCTTTTACCAGACTTTTTCTTCTCTTTTACCAGTGTTTCTCTTCTCCTTTCTTAAGCTTTTTCTTCTCTTTTACCAGTGTTTCTCTTTTCTTTTCTTAGGCTTTTTCTTCTCTTTTCCCAATCTTTTTCTTTTCTTTTACCAAGGTTTCTCTTCTCTTTTACTAGGCTTTTTCTTCTCTTTTACCATGGTTTCTCTTTTCCTTTATTAGGCTTTTTCTTCTCCTTTACCAGGCTTTTTCTTCTCTTTTACCAAGCTTTTCTTCTATTTTACAGGTTTTCTCTTCACCTTTACCAGGCATTTTCTTCTCCTTTACCAGGATTTTGCTTTTCTTTTACCAAGGTTTCTCTTCTCCTTTACCAGGCTTTTTCTTCTCTTTTACCATGCTTTTTCTTCTCCTTTACCAGGCTTTTTCTTCTCCTTTACCAGGCTTTTGTCTTCTCCTTTACCAGGGCTTTTCTTCTATTTTAAAAGGCTTTTTCTTCTCCTTTACCAGGTCTTTTCTTCTCCTTTAAAAGGCCTTTTCTTCTCCTTTACCAGGCTTTTTCTTCTCCTTTACCAACCTATTTCTTCTCATTTACCTGGTATTTTCATCTCTATTACCAGGGTTTCTCTTCTCTTCCTCCATGCTTTTTCATCTCTTTTACCAGGGTTTCTCTTTTTCTTTATTAGGTTTTTTTTTCTTCTTTACTGGGCTTTTTCTTCTCCTATACCAGGCTTTTTCTTCTATTTTACAGGTTTTCTCTTTTCCTTTACCATGCTTTTTCTTTTCTTTTTTACTAGGTTCTTTAACAGGCTTTTTCTTCTCCTTTACAAGGCTTTTTCTTCACATTTACCAGGATTTTTCTTCTTTTTATTTTTTTACCAGGTTTTTCTTCTATTTTACCAGGATTTTATTCTCTTCCTCCAGGGTTTTTCTTCTTCTTTACCAGGCTTTTTCTTTTCTTTTGCCAGTGTTTCTCTTCTCCTTTACCAGGCTTTTTCTTCTCTTTTACCAGGCTTTTTCTTCTCTTTTACAAGGCTTTTTCTTCTCTTTTACCAGGGTTTCTCTTCTCCTTTCTTAAGCTTTTTCTTCTCTTTTACCAGGCTTTTTCTTCTTTTACCAGTGTTTCTCTTCTCCTGTCTTAAGCTTTTTCTTCTCTTTTACCAGGGTTTCTCTTCTCCTTTCTGAAGCTTTTTCTTCTCTTTTACCAGTGTTTCTCTTCTCCTTTACCAAGCATTTTCTTCTCCTTTACCAGGCATTTTCTTCTCTTTTACCAGGCTTTTTCTTCTCCTTTACCAGACTTTTTCTTCTTTTTTACCAGGGTTCTCTTCTCCTTTACCAGAGTTTTTCTTCTCTTCCTGCACGCTCCTTATTCTCCTTTATGTGGGTTTTTTTTTCTCTTTTCCTTTACCAGGCTTTTTCTTCTCCTTTACCAGGCTTTTTCTTCTCTTTTACCAGGCTTTTTCTTCTCCTTACCAGGCTTTTTCTTCTCTTTTACAAGGGTTTCTCTTCTCCTTTACAGGCTTTTTCTTCTCTTCCTCCAGGCTTTTTCATCTCTTTTACCAGGGTTTCTCTTCTCTTCCTCCTGGCTTTTTCATCTCTTTTACCAGGGTTTCTCTTCTCTTCCTCCAGGCTTTTTCATCTCTTTTACCAGGGTTTCTCTTCTCTTCCTCCTGGCTTTTGCATCTCTTTTACCAATGTTTCTCTTCTCTTCCTCCAGGCTTTTTCATCTCTTTTACCAGGGTTTTTCTTCTCCTTACCAGGCTTTTTCTTCTCTTTTACCAGAGTTTTTCTTCTCTTTTACCATGTTTTCTCTTTTCCTTTACCAGGCTTTTTCTTCTCCTTTACCAGGTTTTTTCTTTTCTTTTACCAGTGTTTCTCTTTTCCTTTATTAGGCTTTTTCTTCTTCTTTACCAGGCTTTTTCTTCACCTTTACATGGCTTTTTCTTCTCTTTTCCCAGTCTTTTTTCTTTTCTTTTACCAGAGTTTTTCTTCTCTTTTACCAATGTTTCTCTTCTCCTTTACTATGATTTTTCTTCTCCTTTACCATGCTTTTTCTTCTGATTTACCAGGATTTTTCTTCTCTTTTACCAGGTTTTTTCTTATTCTTTACCAGACTTTTCTTCTCCTTTACCAGAGTTTTTCTTCTCTTCTTGCACGCTCCTTATTCTCCTTTATGTGGGTTTTTTTTTCTCTTGCTTCAGGCTTTTTCTTCTCCTTTACCAGGCTTTTTATACTCCTTTACCAGCTTTTTCTTCTCCTTACCAGGTTTTTACATCTCTTTTATCATGGTTTCTATTCTCTATCTCCTGGCTTTTTCATCTCTTTTACCAGGGTTTCTCTTCTCTATCTCCTGGCTTTTTCATCTCTTTTACCAGGGTTTCTCTTCTTTTCCTTCAGGCTTTTTCATCTCTTTTACCAGGGTTTCTCTACACTTCCTCCTGGCTTTTGCATCTCTTTTACCAATGTTTCTCTTCTCTTCCTCCAGGCTTTTTCATCTCTTTTACCATGGTATTTCTTCTCCTTTACCATGCTTTTTCTTCTCTTTTACAGAGCTTTTCTTCTATTTTACATATTTTCTCTTCTCCTTTACCAATCTTTTTCTTCTCTTTTAACAGGTTTTTTCTTTTCTTTTACCAGTGTTTCTCTTCGCCTTTAATAGACTTTTTCTTCTACGTTATCAGGCTTCTTCTTCACATTTACCAGGGTTTCTCTTCTCCTTTACCAGGCTTTTTCTTCTCCTTTAACACATTTTTTCATCTCTTTTACCAGGCTTTTTCTTCTTCTTTACTTGGGTTTTTCTTCTCTTTTACCAAGGGTTCTCTTCTCCTTTACCAGGCTTTTTCTTCTCTGTTACCACGCTTTTTCTTCTCCTTTACCAGCCTTTTTCTTCTCTTTTACCAGGTTTTTTCTTCTCCTTTACCAGGCTTTTTCTTCTCTTTTACAGGGCTTTTTCTTCACCTTAACAGGCTTTTTCTTCTCTTTTACCAGATCTTTTTCTTCTCTTTTACCAGGATTTTGTTCTCTTCTCTCACCACAAATTACATTTAGCTGAGTTGTGACATTTCTCGTCAATGTCTTCATTTCTTTAAACATTTCACTATCTCTTCTACACTTCTGATGTTCTTCTATTCTTTCACAACAATCGTGTATGTATTGTTTTTTGTCTTTTCTTATGTTTCTTCGTACTTGTTAAAAATTTATATTTCTTTTCGTTGTTGCTTGTCACTTTCCATTGCGTCTTCTTTTCTCTACTTTGGTTTTTTTTAGTTCTAGTTTTCCTGGTGTAATCCATCCATTCTTTTGTGTTTTCTTTACTGGAACCATGTCTTTAGCTGTTGTTATTAAGATATCTCTGGCCTGCGTAGGCAAATCATCTGGTGTCATCTCCTCCTGTACAGACATTATGATTTCGAAACGGTTCTTCACTTCTATACCGTATTGTTCTGGTATTTTTGTAAGATCAAAACGGAATGGTCTTGATCCCGTAACGGTCTTTTTTTATCTTTAACTTCATGTCTGCTATTAATAACTCATGGTCCGTGTCACAATCAGCACCTGGTAATGGTTTTGCTCATGTTATACTTGACCTCCACCTTCTTTGCATTAAAATGAAATCTGTTTGATTCTTGGTTTTACCATCAGTGATGTCCATGTGTAAAGTCTTCTTGGATGGTTTTTAAAAAGTGTGTTAGCAATCATTAGCTCATTTTTCATGCAAAACGCCATTAGATTGTCTCCTGCCTCATTTCTATGCCCTATGCTAAATTTCCCTACAAGTTCTTCATCTTCTGCCCTTTCTGTACCAATCTTAGCATTAAAATCCCCCATTATTAATACAGTATCATTTTTCCATATCTGGTCTATTGTCGTTTCCAGTGTGTTATAAAAGTCTTCTACTTACTCTTCTTCAGCTGCTGATGTAGGTGCATATATCTGGATGATTGTTACGTTTCTAGGAATGCCCTTAAGTCTGATTGTGAGGATTCTATCACTTACTGGATTGTAGCCTAGTAATGCTTTTGATGTTGATTTGTCCAAATAAAAAGCCACTCCATTCTTTCCTCCTACTTCTCCACTAGAGTATATAAAGATATTATTTCCTCCCAGCTTTTACTTCTCTTTTATCAGCGTTTTTCTTCTCTTCCTGCAGGCTTTTTCATCTACCAGGATTTCTTTTCTCTTCCTTCAGGCTTTTTCATCTCTTTTACCAGGTTTTCTATTCTCTGTTACCAGGCTTTTTCTTCTCCTTTACCAGGCTTTTACTTCTTCTTTGCCAGGCTTTTTTTTCTTCTTTACCAGGCTTTTTCTTCTTCTTTACCAGGCTTTTTCTTCTTCTTTACCAGGCTTTTTCTTCTTCTTTACCAGGCTTTTTTTTCTTCTTTACCAGCCTTTTTTTTCTTCTTTACCAGGCTTTTTTTTCTTCTTTACCAGGGTTTTTCTTCTCCTTTACCAGGCATTTTGTTCTCTATTACCAGGATTTTGTTCTCCTCTCTCACCACAAATTTCTCTTCTCTTCCTCCTGGCTTTTTCATCTCTTTAACAGGATTTCTTTTTTCTTTTCCCATACTTTTTGTTTTTTCTTCTCATTTACCAGGTTTTTTCTTCTCTTTTACCAGTGTTTCTCTTCTCCTTTACCAGGCTTTTCCTTCTCTTTTACCAGTGTTTCTCTTCTCCTTTACCAGGCTTTTCCTTCTCTTTTACCAGTGTTTCTCTTCTCCTTTACCAGGCTTTTTCTTCTCTTTTACCAGGCTTTTCTTCTATTTTACAGGTTTTCTCTTCACCTTTACCAGTCTTTTTCTTCTCCTTTCCAGGCTTTTTCTTTTCTTTTACCAGGGTTTCTCTTCTCCTTACTAGGCTTTTTCGTCTCCTTTACAGGGCTTTTTCTTCACCTTAACAGGCTTTTTCTTCTCTTTTACCATATTTTTTCTTCTCTTTTACCAGGATTTTGTTCTCTTCTCTCACCACAAATTACATTTAGCTGAGGTGTGAGATTTCTCGTCAATGTCTTCATTTCTTTAAACATTTCACTATCTCTTCTACACTTCTGATGTTCTTCTATTCTTTCACAACAATCGTGTATGTATTGTTTTTTGTCTTTTCTTGTTTCTTCGTACTTTTTTTGTTAAAAATTTATATTTCTTTTTGTTGTTGCTTGTCACTTTCCATTGCGTCTTCTTTTCTCTACTTTGTTTTTTTTAGTTCTAGTTTTCCTGGTGTAATCCATCCATTCTTTTGTGTTTTCTTTACTGGAACCATGTCTTTAGCTGTTGTTATTAAGATATCTCTGGCCTGCGTAGGCAAATCATCTGGTGTCATCTCCTCCTGTACAGACATTATGATTTCGAAATGGTTCTTCACTTCTATACCGTATTGTTCTGGTATTTTTGTAAGATCAAAACGGAATGGTCTTGATCCCGTAACGGTCTTTTTTATCTTTAACTTCATGTCTGCTATTAATAACTCATGGTCCGTGTCACAATCAGCACCTGGTAATGGTTTTGCTCATGTTATACTTGACCTCCACCTTCTTTGCATTAAAATGAAATCTATTTAATTCTTGGTTTTACCATCAGTGATGTCCATGTGTAAAGTCTTCTTGGATGGTTTTTAAAAAGTGTGTTAGCAATCATTAGGTCATTTTTCATGCAAAACGCCATTAGATTGTCTCCTGCCTCATGTCTATGTCCTATGCTAAATTTCCCTACAACAAGTTCTTCATCTTCTGCCCTTTCTGTACCAATCTTAGCATTAAAATCCCCCATTATTAATACAGTATCATTTTTCCATATCTGGTCTATTGTCGTTTCCAGTGTTATAAAAGTCTTCTACTTACTCTTCTTCTGCTGCTGATGTAGGTGCATATATCTGGATGATTGTTACGTTTCTAGGAATGCCCTTAAGTCTGATTGTGAGAATTCTATCACTTACTGGATTGTAGCCTAGTAATGCTTTTGATGTTGATTTGTCCAAATAAAAAGCCACTCCATTCTTTCCTCCTACTTCTCCACCAGAGTATATAAAGATATTATCATTCTCGCTCTTAAAGTGTACTGATCCTTTCCATCGATGTTCGCAGATTCCCAAAATGTGTATCCCCGTTCTTTTCATCTCGTCACTTATTATTTGATACTTTCCCTCATACATACTTCTCACATTCCATGCTCCTACTCTTATTTTTCTTTTTAGTTTGATGCAGTGGTTTTCCTTAGTAACACCGTCAGGATTTTGTCCCTCATCACAATTACTAGTACTGACCTCTGCCTCACACTCTTTTTCAGTGTTAAAATTAGATCTATCTGGGCTGGGGGCTTCACCACCAGACCTTTTTCCTATTTGACTTTCCATGTTGCTGTTTGGGTTTCTTGGTATATTCTGAGAAGAAAGTTTACCATTGCTTTCCTTCCGGCAGTGACTGTACTAGTCATTGATCGTAGCCATTGTCCCTACATTGAGATCATCTGCCTACCATCATAGAATGGTGACCATAACCACATTATCTGTCGGCTGCTCTCCCATTCCATCCACCACCTGCTCCCATGGCTTCACGTCACCCTGATCGGGGGGCTATACGGGTACTCCACTTTGCCCAAGGAGGTAAGGAGGCGTCTTACTTCTCCTTTGATAGAGGATACCCCTACTCCGCTAACAATAGATTGAACTTAGGGCGAGAAAATACTAGAACTTGTAGGCAGGTAGAATGTGTCGGATTCGTCTTTCTGTTTATTGCCATGTGTTCCGCCCGAGTAATTTGCCGAAATACAATTTGTAATCCCGTTTTAATTCCCTAGACTAGTTCCTGCATGTTACGTCAAGAGACAGCTGAACATGCCTAACACCTGTTTAAGTAAATAGTAGTTGCAATAACCATGCCATATTGGTTATTATGTTCTGTTTGGTGGCGGTGATGCCATACTTCCGGACTGAAATTACGTTATTCGTGTGTCTGGAGCATGAAATTTGTGGCATTGACGTGAGGAGGCTGGAGTCAAGTTACGTTCTACTCGTGTCTGGAGCATGAAATCAGTGGTTACACACTCGCATGTTTCATGGATATATACGACTCCGTCCAAGCGATACAGCGTCAGCTACCCAAAATAGTTCACCAAGAAGGACCTTTCCTTGCCACTGGATTCTGGTGGTTTGGTTTAAGTGAAAGATAATGCAGTGTGTATGACGAGCTAACTGGAGATCGCATTATTTTTACTATTGTTCTACGAAATTGGTCGTACTGAACAACCCTGTAATTGTTTTTCTTTCCCATTTTTTCGAGTGTTTGGTTTGTATGCCCGCTAGAGATTATGTGGTTGGTTAGAGATACCGCTATTAGCATGTTGGTATAGCAGTGAGAGCTGCTGGTCTTGGCAGACATTGAAATAGCTTGATAGGGTGAGAATGTCATAATTGGTTCCATGGAGTGTAAAGCTCGAGTCAGATTCTTGCAGGTGTTCCAGCTTACACAGTCAAAGGCGAGGTTAAATACCTGAGTGACAGTAACTGATCGGGTCCCAGTGACCAGAGATTTTCCAGTTTGACGCAGTCCCAGTGAAGGGAAAAAGTCTGTCTTTTATCTCAGCACGGCTACTCAGATCTGAAGGATTTTGTCAGCTGTTGGTCGTGGAAGGATTGGTCGGGTATGTGTAGTGAAGAATTTAAATAGAATCCACTACATCTGTCTCTATCTGAGTCAGATTTCTAATGATGTTTCTTTATCAAGATTACAACTTCAATTCGTTGCGGTCTACATCTTACATCTTACATCCTTCCTGTGCTGTTAAACGTCACACATGGCTCGCATGGTAGTTCGCCAAGATTTCCTGTCGTCGACGAATCATCTGGTGTCATCTCCTCCTGTACAGACATTATGATTTCGAAATGGTTCTTCACTTCTATACCGTATTGTTCTGGTATTTTTGTAAGATCAAAACGGAATGGTCTTGATCCCGTAACGGTCTTTTTTATCTTTAACTTCATGTCTGCTATTAATAACTCATGGTCCGTGTCACAATCAGCACCTGGTAATGGTTTTGCTCATGTTATACTTGACCTCCACCTTCTTTGCATTAAAATGAAATCTATTTAATTCTTGGTTTTACCATCAGTGATGTCCATGTGTAAAGTCTTCTTGGATGGTTTTTAAAAAGTGTGTTAGCAATCATTAGGTCATTTTTCATGCAAAACGCCATTAGATTGTCTCCTGCCTCATGTCTATGTCCTATGCTAAATTTCCCTACAACAAGTTCTTCATCTTCTGCCCTTTCTGTACCAATCTTAGCATTAAAATCCCCCATTATTAATACAGTATCATTTTTCCATATCTGGTCTATTGTCGTTTCCAGTGTGTTATAAAAGTCTTCTACTTACTCTTCTTCTGCTGCTGATGTAGGTGCATATATCTGGATGATTGTTACGTTTCTAGGAATGCCCTTAAGTCTGATTGTGAGAATTCTATCACTTACTGGATTGTAGCCTAGTAATGCTTTTGATGTTGATTTGTCCAAATAAAAAGCCACTCCATTCTTTCCTCCTACTTCTCCACCAGAGTATATAAAGATATTATCATTCTCGCTCTTAAAGTGTACTGATCCTTTCCATCGATGTTCGCAGATTCCCAAAATGTGTATCCCCGTTCTTTTCATTTCGTCACTTATTATTTGATACTTTCCGTCATACATACTTCTTACATTCCATGTTCCTACTCTTATTTTTCTTTTTAGTTTGACACAGGGGTTTTCCTTAGTAACACTGTCAGGGTTTTGTCCGTCATCACAATTACTAGTACTGACCTCTTCCTCACACTCTTTTTCAGTGTTAAAATTAGATCTATCTGGGCTGGGGGCTTCACCACCAGACCTTTTTCCTATTTGACTTTCCATGTTGCTGTTTGGGTTTCTTGGTATATTCTGAGAAGAAAGTTTACCATTGCTTTCCTTCCGGCAGTGACTGTACTAGTCATTGATCGTAGCCATTGTCCCTACATTGAGATCATCTGCCTACCATCATAGAATGGTGACCATAACCAACATTATCTGTCGGCTGCTCTCCCATTCCATCCACCACCTGCTCCCATGGCTTCACGTCACCCTGATCGGGGGGGGGGGGGCTATACGGGTACTCCACTTTGCCCAAGGAGGTAAGGAGGCGTCTTACTTCTCCTTTGATAGAGGATACCCCTACCCCGCTAACAATAGATTGAACTTAGGGGAGAAAATACTAGAACTTGTAGGCAGGTAGAATGTGTCGGATTCGTCTTTCTGTTTATTGCCATGTGTTCCGCCCGAGTAATTTGCCGAAATACAATTTGTAATCCCTTTTTAATTCCCTAGACTAGTTCCTGCATGTTACGTCAAGAGACAGCTGAACATGCCTAACACCTGTTTAAGTAAATAGTAGTTGCAATAACCATGCCATATTGGGTATTATGTTCTGTTTGGTGGCGGTGATGCCATACTTCCGGACTGAAATTACGTTATTCGTGTGTCTGGAGCATGAAATTTGTGGCATTGACGTGAGGAGGCTGGAGTCAAGTTACGTTCTACTCGTGTCTGGAGCATGAAATCAGTGGTTACACACTCGCATGTTTCATGGATATATACGACTCCGTCCAAGCGATACAGCGTCAGCTACCCAAAATAGTTCACCAAGAAGGACCTTTCCTTGCCACTGGATTCTGGTGGTTTGGTTTAAGTGAAAGATAATGCAGTGTGTATGACGAGCTAACTGGAGATCGCATTATTTTTACTATTGTTCTACGAAATTGGTCGTATTGAACAACCCTGTAATTGTTTTTCTTTCCCATTTTTTCGAGTGTTTGGTTTGTATGCCCGCTAGAGATTATGTGGTTGGTTAGAGATATCGCTATTAGCATGTTGGTATAGCAGTGAGAGCTGCTGGTCTTGGCAGACATTGAAATAGCTTGATAGGGTGAGAATGTCATAATTGGTTCCATGGAGTGTAAAGCTCGAGTCAGATTCTTGCAGGTGTACCAGCTTACACAGTCAAAGGCGAGGTTAAATACCTGAGTGACAGTAACTGATCGGGTCCCAGTGACCAGAGATTTTCCAGTTTGACGCAGTCCCAGTGAAGGGAAAAAGTCTGTCTTTTATCTCAGCACGGCTACTCAGATCTGAAGGATTTTGTCAGCTGTTGGTCGTGGAAGGATTGGTCGGGTATGTGTAGTGAAGAATTTAAATAGAATCCACTACATCTGTCTCTATCTGAGTCAGATTTCTAATGATGTTTCTTTATCAAGATTACAACTTCAATTCGTTGCGGTCTACATCTTACATCTTACATCCTTCCTGTGCTGTTAAACGTCACACATGGCTCGCATGGTAGTTCGCCAAGATTTCCTGTCGTCGACGAATTTTTCAATCTCATCAAGGGATGTTATGCCCACTGAACTGGTTTCTCTCTATAATGTCCTCTTTAGAATACCACGTGGTCGACCTCTTTTTCTTGGCCTGTTCTGTTCCATTTGATAGCTTTGTTTGGGGATAGAACTGTTGTTATATTCTGCAACTATTGTTATTTTATTTACCCATAAATATAATTATTCTGTTCTGAATGATACTCAGTAAGTATTCTAGATCTTATATCTTTGTGCATAAACGGCAATATCTAGAAGAGAGTTTCTTGAATACGGAGAGAAAGAGAGAGTTGATGGAATATGAGTGCAGGAGTGGATGAGAAAGAGTATAATTCTTATATGATTAAAAGTTTTGATAATGCTATGTTGTGATTATTTTTCTGTCGCAGAGCAGACACTACACTCTGTATACGTCATACTACGTACGTCATGATATATACATAATACTACATGTGTTCTATGTACTACGTAATACAGACTACACGCAACATACTATATGAGTCTTATTTTTTTGTTGGTGTCTTAATTGTAGCACAGTCTACATTCACTTGTGCACATTCTGTTGTTGATAGTCACGCCAGAGTCCTAGCTGATAATAGGTTGCAATAATATTTGTATCCCCGGACAAAGAGTTGAACCTTGTTATCCTTCATTGTTTATTATTTTTATGTGGCTCAGAGAGGAGAAATGTTTTTTACCCTTGGGCCATACAACACGCCAAGATCAAACACCATAAAACCATCATCATCATCATCTTAGGCACGACAAACTCCGAATCACTGCACCACGAATAAGTCACTGACAACATGATCCCGTATTACACACACACACACACACAAAAACCGGTGTAAAAGTAAATGATGAACGCAAAATATAGAACATATCCCGTTCTAGAATGTGGTTTAGAATTTGTGTACAAGTTTAAAAATTAAACTGGATTCACTGTATGGTCAACATGAAAGTTGCTCGTGGTAAGAACTAGTCTATCATTCTCATTATGTGGCCAACAAATTTGCCACCTTCTCCTTTCATTCGCAGTTGCATACTTGAGAAAGCAACTGACAAATATGTCTGAACAAGGTTTACCAAGGTTACAGCACAATGTCAGACACACGCGCTGTTCTTGAATCCTTCATTGTCGCTCTGTCAAAATGTCAGACACACGCGCTTTTCTTCAATCCTTCATTGTCGCTCTGTCAAAATGTCAGACACACGCGCTGTTCTTCAATCCTTCATTGTCGCTCTGTCAAAATGTCAGACACACGCGCTTTTCTTCAGTCCTTCATTGTCTCTCTGTCAAAATGTCAGACAAACGTCTTAAGGATGCGCTCCTTTCTGCTGTAGAAGCTCCACTTCTAATGCTGGTAGGCACACACACAAAAAAGAAAAAGTTATCAAATCCTGCTGTTATGGCTGTTCAGTGGTAACACCACGCTGTCTCTGGCGTTATTTATAATTTTCGGACTTTTTTTAAACAGACCCGTAGACGTATCAAGGTCTGGGACATTTTAAACAAGAGAAGTACAGGACAAGCATGGCTGAAATACAAGGTGAAAGTTTGAAAAAGAAAAGACGATAGACTCCCACAGATGGCTGCAAGGGACGCAAAAATTGCTGAAATGATTCATAAGAGCTATTTATACTTTCCTTAAAATTAAATAGATGCCACTTTCAGATAGAAGAAATTGGTGAAGCACCTTCATGTTTCATCTTGTAAACATACACGCACCCTCCAAATTTCGGAAAAATCTTTTATAACTTCCCTGTGCTCTGTGTTGGTCATACATAATAAATTAGTGTATTGTTGCAGGCGTCAGTTCACATATCAGAGACACTTAGGCACAATTTCTGATGGTAGCCGTTTGTAAGGTAAGTGATCTTCAACAGAAGCCTAAACTGCAAAGAATATCGGTATGTGAATAATGTTCACATGATAAATATGACCATAAAATTGGCCTATTAAATATGTTTGCACCATTTACTTTAAACTGTAAAATTAATCTGTTAAATATAATATAATAGTCGGCACTTAAATACATCTTAACTTTTACTGTTACATTAACCTATTAAATATTAATGTTATATTCACGTCATATATACGACAGTTATCCTACCAAAACGTTTTCTACATTCAAGTCAGAAGTATTACTATAACACTAGTATATTTCTGTTAAAACCATGTATTAATTATCACTCACTTGTTAAATGTGTATGGTACATTCAATTAGTAAATAACTCTGTAACATTCATCTATGAAATGTTACTGTATTATTCACTTACTAAATAGTTCCGTAATATTGACCTATTACATATTTGTGTCACATTCAAGTATTGAATCTTGTTGTAATATTCACGTCATATCTGTAATCTGTAATCCAAGACTGGCATCTCCGCAATCCGGGCATTCCCATGTGTGCTCCGCCTTCTGTTCCAAAACCCACTGAAAGATGTGTGCACTAATGGATCCAGTCATACAATGGTTGTGGATAATGCCCACTAAAACACTTCATTCTGAAAAAAAAGTCCAGTTCCTCTCTTCTCTCTCGAAACGACCATCCTCCTTATGTGGTTGTTGTCACTTAACCCGATATCGTCCTCCATACTCAGCCAATCCTTAGTGCTAGGAGGATTTCTTGGTGTGTTTACAGAAGGTAGCTTGCCATTGCTTTCCTTTCGGGCAGTGACTGCACTAGTCAGTGATCGTAGCCTTGAGATCATCTGCCTACCATCATAGAATGGTGACCATAACCAGCATTATCTGTCGACTGCTCTAAATTTTCATCCACCACCTGCTCCCATAATAGGAAAAAGAAAGAGAGGAAGACCACGACGAAGATGACTGCAAGACATCGTTGATAATCTGCAAATATATGTATAAGCAGCAGGACATCTTGCTTATAACCGAGAAGCCTACAGAAAAGCTTTAACTCCCGTATGACCTGGGCAGAAGATCCACATCAGATAGGATAACCGAGAGTCCAGTAGAAACTGGACCCACACCCTACGGAAGAAATGCCCCTCAGTTCTCAATAAACTGTTTTGCTAGTCTGTTACAATGACCACATTCGGGTCACTCTGCCCCATCAGACCTGATGCCCAGGCACATGCAGCCTGCACTCCCACTATCATGCTAGAAGTGACAGGGACATGCAGCCTACACTCCCACTATCATGCTAGAAGTGACAGGGACATGCAGCCTACACTCCCACTATCATGCTAGAAGTGACAGGGACATGCAGCCTACACTCCCACTATCATGCTAGAAGTGACAGGGACATGCAGCCTGCACTCCCACTATCATGCTAGAAGTGACAGGGACATGCAGCCTACACTCCCACTATCATACTAGAAGTGACAGGGACATGCAACCTACACTCCCACTATCATACTAGAAGTGACAGGGACATGCAGCCTACACTCCCACTATCATACTAGAAGTGACAGGGACATGCAGCCTACACTCCCACTATCATACTAGAAGTGAGAGGGACATGCAGCCTACATTCCCACTATCATACTAGAAGTGACAGGGACATGCAGCCTACACTCCCACTATTATGCTAGAAGAGACAAGCACATGAAGCATACACTCCTACAGTCATGCTAGAAGAGACAAGCACATGCAGCCCACACTCCCACTATCATTCTAGAAGTGACAAGAACATACAGCCTACACTCTCATTATCATGCTAGATGTGACAAGCACATGCAGCCTGCACTCCCACTATCATGCTAGAAGTGACAGGCACATGCAGCCTGCACTCCCACTATCATGCTAGAAGTGACAGGCACATAGGTTTCTGATTTACTGG
The DNA here is from genome assembly GCA_009760885.1 of Achatina immaculata. Taxonomy (NCBI): domain Eukaryota; kingdom Metazoa; phylum Mollusca; class Gastropoda; order Stylommatophora; family Achatinidae; genus Lissachatina; species Lissachatina immaculata. Next base: position 21,735,444 of record CM019701.1, read on the forward strand.
CAAACAGTTTGCCTTTGGGGTAGACAACATAGCCTCATCCATTTTTAGACCTCCTTCCTCTGACCTGTCTGTGAAGATCAAGGGGTCATGTGATGTGGAGTGATGCTGAATCTGTTCCTGCACCTGGACTTCTGTTTTATCCTGAGCCCAGTCTCATCATTCATGTCCAAGCTGGACCACGACCTTCATTAGATTTAACATATTTGACACATTAGTCCACTCCGGATCTAGGGAAACTGTTTTAAATCGCAGATTGTCGACAGTGTCTCTGTCATCGACAATCTCCATCCCTTGATAAGCTGTCTTTTGATGATTTCAGCTCTGCTAGAAGGGGGTGGTTTTCCGTGCCGACAATCCTGAGGTAAGTCTTTACTTGCGTATTACTGTCATGCTGGATATATGAGTGTCCTTGGAGCACACCAGGCTTACTTTTATGGCCTCATTCTGGATTATTTCCAGACTGACTATCTGAATCGTAGATAAAGTTAGAACGCCGAGGCCGTACTCAACCACAGACATCAGAAAGGCGAGCACCACAAGGAAGAGTGTCCTGTATGGCAGACCAACACCTGCCACGGTCTTGCTGAGACCCTTCTTTACTTTCTCATTGACCATGTCCACGTGGTGAAGGAAAGATCGTGTCTTGGCAAACACAATCCCAAGCTATTTCAAAAACGTGTTCCCTTTCGATATATTCGACGTTGTAATGCACTACGGGAAATATAGTCTTCGTAGATCTGTTATCTTATGAGCATCACAAGATTTTAGCCTTGGCGGGGTTTGTCATTGTTTTGTTGTAATCACATTAACCCTTGATGTGGTTAATATTTTCCTGAATGTGGGTAAATAATATAATGTTGGTTATAGTCACCATTCTATGATGGTAGGCAGATGATCTCAATGTAGGGACAATGGCTACGATCAATGACTAGTACAGTCACTGCCGGAAGGAAAGCAATGGTAAACTAACTTCTGGAAATATACCAAGAAACCCAAACAGCAACATGGAAAGTCAAATAGGAAAAAGGTCTGGTGGTGAGGCCCCCAGCCCAGATAGATCTAATTTTAACACTGAAAAAGAGTGTGAGGCAGAGATCAGTACTAGTAATTGTGATGAAGGACAAAATCCTGACGGTGTTACTAAGGAAAACCACTGCATCAGACTAAAAAGAAAAATAAGAGTAGGAACATGGAATGTAAGAAGTATGTATGAGGGACAATATCAAGTAATAAGTGACGAGATGAAAAGAACGGGGATACACATTTTGGGAATCTGCGAACATCGATGGAAAGGATCAGTACACTTTAAGAGCGAGAATGATAATATCTTTATATACTCTGGTGGAGAAATAGGAGGAAAGAATGGAGTGGCTTTTTATTTGGACAAATCAACATCAAAAGCATTACTAGGCTACAATCCAGTAAGTGATAGAATTCTCACAATCAGACTTAAGGGCATTCCTAGAAATGTAACAATCATCCAGATATATGCACCTACATCAGCAGCAGAAGAAGAGTAAGTAGAAGACGTTTATAACACACTGCAAACGACAATAGACCAGATATGGAAAAATGATACTGTATTAATAATGGGGGATTTTAATGCAAAGATTGGTACAGAAAGAGCAGAAGACGAAGGATATGTTGTGGGGAAATTTAGCATAGGGCATAAAAATGAGGCAGGAGACAATCTAATGACGTTTTGCATGGAAAATGAGCTAATGATCACTAATACACTTTCTATAAACCATCCAAGAAGACTTTACACATGGACATCACCTGATGCTGAATCTGGTCTTGCAGCTGAGCCCTGTCTCAGCATTCATGGCCAAGCTGGACCACGACCTTCATTAGATTTAACATATTTGACACATTAGTCCACTCCGGATCTAGGGAAACTGTTTTAAATCGCAGATTGTCGACAGTGTCTCTGTCATCGACAATCTCCATCCCTTGATAAGCTGTCTTTTGATGATTTCAGCTCTGCTAGAAGGGAGTGGTTTTCCGTGCCGACAATCCTGAGGTAAGTCTTTACTTGCGTATTAATGCCGTGCTGGGTATATGAGTGTCCTTGGAGCACGCCAGGCTTACTTTTATGGCCTCATTCTGGATTATTTCCAGACTGACTATCTGAATCGTAGATAAAGTTAGAACGCCGAGGCCGTACTCAACCACAGACATCAGAAAGGCGAGCATCACGAGGAAGAGTGTCCTGTATAGCAGACCAACACCTGCCACGGTCTTGCTGAGACCCGTCTTTACTTTCTCACTGAACATGTCCACATGGTGAAGGAAAGATCGTGTCTTGGCAAACACAATCCCACGCTATTTCAAAAACGTGTTCCCTATCGATATATTCGACGTTGTAGTGCACTACGGGAAATATAGTCTTCGTAGATCTGTTATCTTATGAGCATCACAAGATTTTAGCCTTGGCGGGGTTTGTGATTGTTTTGTTGTAATCACATTAACCCTTGATGTGGTTAATATTTTCCTGAATGTGGGTAAATAATATAATGTTGGTTATGGTCACCATTCTATGATGGTAGGCAGATGATCTCAATGTAGGGACAATGGCTACGATCAATGACTAGTACAGTCACTGCCGGAAGGAAAGCAATGGTAAACTAACTTCTGGAAATATACCAAGAAACCCAAACAGCAACATGGAAAGTCAAATAGGAAAAAGGTCTGGTGGTGAGGCCCCCAGCCCAGATAGATCTAATTTTAACACTGAAAAAGAGTGTGAGGCAGAGATCAGTACTAGTAATTGTGATGAAGGACAAAATCCTGACGGTGTTACTAAGGAAAACCACTGCATCAAACTAAAAAGAAAAATAAGAGTAGGAACATGGAATGTAAGAAGTATGTATGAGGGACAATATCAAGTAATAAGTGACGAGATGAAAAGAACGGGGATACACATTTTGGGAATCTGCGAACATCGATGGAAAGGATCAGTACACTTTAAGAGCGAGAAGGATAATATCTTTATATACTCTGGTGGAGAAATAGGAGGAAAGAATGGAGTGGCTTTTTATTTGGACAAATCAACATCAAAAGCATTACTAGGCTACAATCCAGTAAGTGATAGAATTCTCACAATCAGACTTAAGGGCATTCCTAGAAATGTAACAATCATCCAGATATATGCACCTACATCAGCAGCAGAAGAAGAGTAAGTAGAAGACGTTTATAACACACTGCAAACGACAATAGACCAGATATGGAAAAATGATACTGTATTAATAATGGGGGATTTTAATGCAAAAAATTGGTACAGAAAGAGCAGAAGACGAAGGATATGTTGTGGGGAAATTTAGCATAGGGCATAAAAATGAGGCAGGAGACAATCTAATGACGTTTTGCATGGAAAATGAGCTAATGATCACTAATACACTTTCTAAAAACCATCCAAGAAGACTTTACACATGGACATCACCTGATGGTAAAACCGGGAATCAAATAGATTACATTTTAGTGCAAAGAAGGTGGAGATCAAGAATAACATCAGCAAAAACTTTACCAGGTGCTGATTGTGACACGGACCGTGAGTTATTAATAGCAGACATGAAGATAAAGATAAAAAAGATAGTTACGGGATCAAGACCACTCCGATTTGATCTTACAAATATACCAGAACAATACGGTATAGAAGTGAAGAACCGTTTCGAAATCCTGATGGCAGTACAGGAGGAGATGACACCAGATGATTTGGCTACACAGGCCAGAGATATCTTAATAACAACAGCTAAAGACGTGGTTCCAGTAAAGAAAACACAAAAGAATGGATGGATTACAGCAGGTACACTAGAACTAATAAAACAAAGTAGAGAAAAGAAGACGCAATGAAGTGACAAACAACAACAAAGAGAAATATAAAACTTTAACAAAAGAAATTACGAAGAAACATAAGAAAAGACAAAAACAATACATACAAGATTGTTGTGAAAGAATAGAAGAACATCAGAAGTGTGGAAGAGATAGTGAAATGTTTAAAGAAATGAAGACATTGACGAGAAATGTCACACCTAAGCTAAATGTATTATGTGACGAGATGGGGAATACCTTGACAAAGACAGAGGAAATTCTAGAAAGATGGAAGGAATATTGCAAAGGAATGTATGAAACAACCGACTGTGGAAACATAAATCAACAGTGTGAATTATTATTGGAGGAGAAAGAACCCGAACCGACGATAGAAGAAGTTTTATGGGCAGTAAAGAATCTGAAAAATGGTAAATCACCAGGATGTGATGAGATAACAGCTGAATTTATTAAAGCAGGAGGAAAGGAGTGTGCAACAATCTATCATGCACTATGTAAAAAGATATGGCATTCAGGTGTTTGGCCAAAAGAATGGAAAAGAACTGTATTCATATCACTGCCAAAAAAGGGTAACTTGAAATTATACACAAACTACAGAACTGTTTCCATGATTAGTCATGCCAGTAAAATTCTGTTAACAATCATAATGGGTAGACTTCGACAGAAAAAAAGAAGAAGAAGTCAATATGGTCCAAGCTGGTTTCAGGCAAGGAAGAGGATCAAGAGATCATATATTCAATCTAAGATTAATAATAGAGAAATGCATAGAGTTTAATGTGAATCTATATTTATCTTTTATGGACTACTCAAAGGCATTTCATTGTATACAACACCTGAAACTTTGGGGAAAATGGAAAAAAAAGGATTTCCAACACATTTGATACAATTAACATCACTGCTGTATCTAAACCAACAAGCAGCAGTAAGAATAAATGGTGAAACAACAACTTGGTTTGACATAAAACAAGGGGTCCGTCAGGGGTGCATATTGTCACCCTACTTATTTAACTTGTATACTGAACATATAATGAGGAATGTTAGAGAAGATGCAGACGAGGAATATTACGATGCCATAACAATTGGAGGTTGTGAAATACCAGAGATTAGATATGCTGATGACACGGTGTTACTGTCCACAACACAAAAAGGAATGAAAAAGCTAATTATGTCAGTCCGTAAGAACAGCGAAGAGCAGAACTTCTATCTTAATGCAAAGAAAACTAAATTGATGACAAAACAAACAAGGCAGCTGAAATATATATCAATGAGGAAAAATTGGAAGAAGTGGAGAGTTTTGAATATCTTGGATCACTACTAACTAATAATGGAGATACAATGAGGGAAATTAAAAGGAGGACATCTATTGCTCTTCAGAAAGTAAAACAAATAAAGAATCTGTGGATAGGAGCAGACAGAACTACAAAAATAAGATTTTTAAGGGCATGCATCTTTCCCATCGCAACATATGCCTGTGAGACCTGGACATTTAACAACACAGCTGAGAAACACATAAATGCCTTTGAATGTAAATGCTACAGAGGAGTTCTCCAAATATCGTGGACACAAAAAAGAACAAATATGTCTATACTACAAGAGCTTAATATTGAAGAAGGCTGGCTAGTAAAGAGGATTAAAGAAAGAAAACTTAAATATTTTGGACACATTAAACGTCATGATAATTTAGAGAAGACCGTATAGGAAGGATACGTAATGGGAAAAAGAAAAAGAGGAAGACCAAGACGAAGATGGCTGCAGGACATTGTTGACGATCTCCAAATGGATGCATCAGCAGAAGGCCATCTTGCTCACAACCGAGAGGCCTACAGGAGTGCTGTTTGGGAGGCAAACTTCCGCCAGGGACATCCAAATGAATGAATGAATGTGGGTAAATATCCTCTCTCTCTACAGTTTTCATGTGCTTATGTCAGGATATCATCTCCATATTTGAGTATTCGGCAGGAGGTAAATCTGGATCAGTTCTGAAACTCTGGCAATGTATATGTTGAAAATCACTGGCCACGTCATAAATCTACGGTAAACAAGAACAGGCAACTAAAGAAGAGGAAGGAGCTGGAACTACAACAATTCTTCTTACAGAAGTCTCACCACGTGACTGCTTTGATACAAAGAGTTAAATATGGGCACAGAAATAACGTTTTTTGTTTAACCTGGCCTTTTTACAATATATTCGTGCACTGTGATTATATATGTTAAATATGCGTATGTATATATATATATATATATATATATATACGCATTTCTACATGAAAATGTATACAAAAAGAATAACAAAATATGATGGAGAAGAAAAGCCAATAGCAAAACATAAAAAAATAATAAGAAATAAAAAAAGGGAACGCGTTGTATAAAATAATTAGAATCGGTAAAAGAGAAATGTTTATTTGGGAAGAACTGGCATAACAATTTAGGTTTATACATTCATGTCAGAGGTTTATACGTTCTCCTAACATGGCTTGAAACTACAGGGAGAAATTGTGATTGTGAACATGTCTATAGTTTTATCCGAAAAGATAGGTCTTTATTGGAGGCGGCAGAAGGTAAAATAAGAAAGTGATATATATATATATATATAAAATTGCACACATTTTCACATTATGTGAAATCCGAATAAAATGGCACCTCTTAAAATTAAAACTGTACAACACTAAGAAAACAAAGAGTTACCAGCCTTGAATTGTAATTCAGGAAGTTTGTGCTTAAAATGTTTACTTTTCCGTGCGGTTTTTAACAACATGAATGTGTCTAAGAATGTTCTAGTGCTGAATAATGGCAGTTTACACCTAAAAACAAAACAAAACAACGTTGTTAAATTATTAACGTCTTTATGTGAAAGCAAGGGAAAATATTATATTAAAATTAGGTAATGGCGCTGCAATTTTGCTTTGCAATGATTAGGCGCTCAGTTTACAAATCCGGTGGTAGTGGGTTCAAGTCCCACCAGTGGGTTTTTTTTTCTGGTACACACCAAAAA
>CM019701.1:21742363-21761436 GCA_009760885.1 Achatina immaculata
TGGGTCTCAGAAGCGGGATTGCCTGACACCGTGGTTTTCGTTGCACCAGTTTAGTCTAGAGTTGGACTTTCTCGGTGGAAAATCTTGACGTGTTTTGGATATCAGTATATCCCCGCTGGGTGAGAGAGGTGGTAGCCAATCCAGGTTATATTTGGACTTTCTCACGGGAAAACCTCGACGCGTTTTGAGATACCCATGTATCACCTCAGGGCGAGAGGTGATTGCCCATCCAGTCCAGCGTTGGACTTTCTTACCGTAAAACCTCAACATGATTAGGATACGCACACATCTTCGGCGGGTGAGAGGTGGTTGCCTATATAGACTGCATTGGTCCAGTGTCTCCGACTTCAGCATTTTGTGATCGTGGCAGCTACCTTTCCTAGTTGTAACCAGGATGGAGCTTTTGTCCAGAAGGACGAATCCTCGCCACATGTTACTTCCACCCCTAGATTGAGCCGGTTTAAGCATATTATCCCAGTTTGGCGTGTTTAGGACGTGACTGACCTCTAGAGCGAAGGTACCGTGACATGTGTAGTCATCAAGTTTTATCCTGGTGTAAGCCGATTTAGGCATATTTCACCAATATGGGTGTATTTCGGACGTGGCCGGCCTCTAGAGCGGAGATACTGTGGTATGAGTAGCTCTCGCCGCAATACTACTGGATATACCGATTGAGCTTCACTTTATCCTTTCTACCACCTTTTATATCAACGCCACACAGAAACACTAATTGCGTTTATGCATTTTCTTCCTTGGCCGGGAGGAGTTTCACTCCACGCATGGCATGCAAAGGATCTCTGGGTTAAGCCAGTTCAGGCATTTCGCCCGATATGAGTGCACTTACAACATGGCCGACCTCCAGACCAGAGGTGCCGTGATTTGACTACTGTTTAGTTTGCTTAGTCTTTTCTTTCACCTTTTCCAGAGTGGTGCCGTGCGGCAACCCCATTCGTACCTTTCTTCACTGGCCAGGAGAAGCACAACTCTAAGCACGGCAGCTGAAGAATCTCGCCAGCAGCGGTTGATGAGCTACCAAAATGACTCTCATCTACCCGAAGCGTCTGGTTTTCAGGCGCCAGGTATTCGCCTTCGCCCCTTCTCCTGTCGGTTTAAACAGTTCTGCCACGAGAAGTCCAGGAGCTGGACTCGACTAACAGATGCTATTTCAGACGCACGCCACTGGAGTTGAGAGCGTATCCTCCACCCCACCTCGCCAATAACAGCCCTTAGAACCTCAGATTATTCTGAACATCTTTCAATCTTCATCTGAAAGTTATCCTGGTGTAGATAAATACTTTTTTTCAGCTCTCAGACATAGCCCAAGCTCTACAACAACTGTTAGTTGGCACAATACAACTTGCAACATCTCAACAACTTGGCGTAAATATTTCAGCAAGACGTTTAATGATTGGAATCAATGACAATAGAAAATAACGGCTCACAATAAAACAATGATGATATGCCGGCAGGTTGCCATGTCACATATGGCAATTCAACATACAAAGAAGAAACATATCAAGTACCCCCAAACAACATAATTTCTGCAGAAAAATATAAATCAGACGCCAACGCGTAGAACCGACCGCACTGGACCACACTCAGGCGAACATTAAATCATTCAGCCCAACAATCATGACGTCACGAGACCCCCAAAAATCAGGCCCGTTCTCGACATACACAGACGTCTTCAATCCAAGGGCGCTAAATGCCACCTCCTCACCAATAAAATATATGCACGATTACCTCCCATACTGCACCAAGTTCCCTTTCAATAGTTCACTTTAATCAAATGCAATGAATGGCGGCTTTACAGTTTCAAACACTGCTGCTTATTACAAAATTGTACAACTGATGCTCAGTGCGTCTCGTGGCATTAGGGACGGGGAGTCGCAAGTGTGGTTCCAACCTTACTCCGATACAAAGCTGCACAAACCGGTCGTAAATACAACCCTTCGTCTAATTAACGTTGAAATACTCAGTATCATTAACTTCTTGAATATTTAGCTATACTGTTTTATATGTTCTCAGTCCTCTCAGCATTTAGTCGAAGAGACATAACACTGCTTGGCCACTTTCTCTCTCTCTCTCTGCTCTCTCTCTCCCCTTACATTGTTCTTTCCGTCATTCTCCTAATTTAAACATGGAACTGGTCTCTCTACCTAAAAAATAATTAACGAGTTCTTTTTTTATATAACCCATGTCCTGTTCAATTTTCGAAATAATCCGTGATATGCAGCATCCACCAGTGCTGATTAATTAATATCAAATTACTATCCACAGATGTAATGGAGAGACTGTTTAAGTGACGAAACTGTCTGTTTCTTATAAATAAAGTATACTGACAAAAAACATACGGTTTATGACATAACGTAAGTGTTGTTCGTTTATCGCATTCTTCATTTTAGCTTTTCATTCCGTCATGAATGTGATTCCCAGATGATAAATATATAAAGGGTTAAAAGATGACGGTGCAGTATGTTTCATTTTCTTTACGTCTGTAGGTTACTTACAGCGTGATCCAGCTTATTTGGTGTGTAAGTCCGGTGGATCAATATGTAAAACACCTCCCTCACTACAAGGTTTGCCTATGTGTCTATAAATATGCCACGCACATCTTTCAATCCAAGGTTTGTCTATACCCTGTTAAAAAAGATGAAAAAGCCTGGTAAAATAGATCCAAAAGCCTGGTAAAAGAGAAGAAAAAGCCTGGTAAAAGAGGTCAAAAAGCCTGGTAAAAGAGATCAAAAAGCCTGGTAAAAGAGATGAAAAACCCTGGTAAAAGAGAAGAAAAACCCTTGTAAAAGAGAAGAAAAAGCCTAGTAAAAGAGAAGAAAAAGCCTGGTAAAAGAGATGAAAAAGCCTGGTGAAAGAGAAGAAAAAGCCTGGTGAAAAAGAAGAAAAACTCTGGTAAAGGAGAAGAAAAAGCTTGGAGGCAGAGAAGAAATACGCTGGTAAAAGGAGAAGAAAAAGACTGCAGGAAAATAAGAAAAACCATGTTAAAAGAGATGAAAAAGCCTGGTAAAAGGGATGAAAAAGACTAGTAAAAGAGATGAAAAAACCTGGTAAAAGAGACGAAAAAGCCTGTTAAGAGATATGGAAAAAGCCTGGTAAAAGAGATGAAAAACACTGGTAAATGAAAAAGTCTGGTAAAAGAGATGAAAAAAACTGGTAAAAGAGATGAAAAACCCTTTTAAAAGAGATGAAAAAGTCTGGAGAAATAGACGAAAAACCCTGTTAAAAGAGAAGAAAAAGACTGGAGGAAAAGAAGAAAAACTCTCGTAAAAGAGAAAAGGCTGGAGGAATAGAAGATAAACTCAGGAAAAAGAGATGAAACACCCTGGTAAAGGAGATGAAAAAGCCTGGTAAAAGAGATGAAAAAGGCTTGAGGAATTGAAAGAAAAACCTTGGTTAAAAGAGATGAAAATGCCTGATAAGAGAGATGAAATATCCTGGAAAAGAGATGAAAAAGCCTGGAAAAAGAGATAAAAAAACCGTGGTAAAAGAGATGGGAAAACTCTGGTAAAAGAGATGGAAAAACCCTAGTAAAAGAGATGGAAAAACCTAGTAAAAGATATCAAAAACCCTGTTAAAAGAAATGAAAAACCCTAGTAAAAGAGATGAAAAACCTGGTAAAAGAGATGAAAAGCCCTGATAAAGAGAAGAAAAACCCTGGTAACAGAGATGAAAAAATCTGGTAAAAGAAAGAAAATCCTTGTTAAAGATGTGAAAAACCCAGGTAATAGAGAAGAAAAATCCTTGTAAAAGAGAAGAAAAAACCTAGTAAAAGAGTTGATAAACCCTGGTAAAAGAGATGAAAAAGTCTGGTAAAAGACATAAAAAAAAAACTGGTAAAAGAGATGGAAAAACCCTGGAAAAAGATAAGGAAAACCCCAGTAAAAGAGATGGAAAAAACCTGGTAAAAGAGATGGGAAAAACTCTGGTAAAAGAGTTGATAAGCCCTAGTAAAAGAGAAGAAAAACACTGGTAAAAGAGAAGAAAAACCTTGATAAAACAGATGATAAACTTTGGTAAAAGAGAAGAAAAACCATGGTAAAAGAAAAAGCCTCGTAAAAGAGATGAAAAACCTGGTAAAAGAGATGGAAAAACCCCTAGTAAAAAAGAAGAAAATCATGGTAAAAGAGATGAAAAAACCTGGTAAAAGAGATGGGAAAAATCTTGGTAAAAATATGAAAAAGCCTGGTAAAAGAGAACAAAAAACTTGTAAAAGAGAAGAATAACCCTGGTAAAAGAGATAAAAAAAAACCTGGTAAAAAACATGAAAAACACTGGTAAAAGAGATGAAAAATCTTGTAAAAGGGAAGAAAAACCCTGGTAAAAGAAAAAAAAAATTAGTACAACAGATGGGAAAGATGCTGGTAAAAGAGATGAAAAACCCTGGTAAAACAGAAGAGAAACTCTTGTAAAAGAGAATAAACCCTGGTGAAAGATATGAAAATCCTGATAAAAGAGATGGAAAAACCCTTGTAAAAGAGAAGAAAAACCGTGGTAAAAGAGATGGTAAACCCTGTTAAGAGAAATGAAAAATGCATGGTAAAAGAGGAAAAACGCTGGTAAAAGAGATGAAAAATCCTGGTTAAAGAGAAGAAAAACCCTGATAAAGATAAGAAAAACGATGGTGAAAAACCGAAGTAATAGAGATGGAAAAAGTCTGGTAAAAGAGATAAAAAAAACAGATAAAAGAGATGAAAAATCCTGGTAAAAGAGACAAAAAACCCTAGTACAAGAGATGAAAAATCCTGGTAAAAGAGATGAATAACCCTGGCAAAAGTGATAGAAACCCTAGTAAAAGATATGAAAAACAAAGGTAATAAAGAAAAAAAACCCTGGTAAAAGAGATCAAAAACCTTGGTAAAAGAGTTGAATAAGTCTGGTAAAGAGATGAAAAAGCCTGGTAAAAGAAATGAAAAAAACCCTTTTAAAAGAGAATAAAAACCCTGGTAAAAGAGAAAAGAAACCATAATAAAAGAGATGGGAAAGATGCTGGTAAAAGAGGTGAAAAACCCTGTTAAAACAAATGATGAAAAAACCTGGTAAAAGAGATGGACAAACTATGATAAAAGAGAAGAAAAATCCTGGTAAAAGAGAAGAAAAATCCTGGTATAAGAGAAGAAAATCCCTAGTAAAAGATAACAAAAACCCTGGTAAAAGAAATGAAAAACTGAAGTAAAAGAGATGGAAAAACCCTGGTAAAAGAGATGAAAAAACCAGATAAAAGAGATGAAAAACCCTGGTAAAAGAGATGAAAAACCCTAGTACAAGAGATGGAAAAAACTCGGTAAAAGAGATGAAAAACCCTGGTAAAAAAGAGATGGGGAAAAACCCTGGTAAAAGAGAATATAAAACCTGGTAAAAGAGAAGAAAAACAATGGTAAAAGAGATGAATAAGCCTGGTAAAAGAGTTGAAAAAAACCTGGTAGAAGAGATGAAAAACCTTGGTAACAGCAATGAAAATCACTCGTTAAGGAGAAGAAAAAGAAATAGATGAAAAAACCTGGTAAAAGAGATGAAAAACCGAAGAAGAACCTGGTGAAGGAGATGAAAAAGCATGGTAAAAGAAATGAAAAAGCCTAGAGGAATAGAAGAAAGACCCTTGTAAAAGAGATGAAAAAGGCTGGCTGATTAGAAGATAAACCCTGGTAAAAGAGATGAAAATCCCTGTTAAAGGAGATGAAAAAAGCTTGGTAAAAGAGATGGAAAAAGTCTGGTAAAAGAGATGAAAAAGGTTGGAGTAATAGAAAAAATATCCTGGTAAAATAGATGAAAAAGATTTGTAAAAGAAATGAAAAAGCCTAGTAAAAGAGATGAAAAAGTCTGGTAAAAGAGATGAAAAATATTGGTAAACAGAATAAAAACCCCGGTAACAGAGATGAAAAAGCCTGGTAAAAGAGATGAAAATGGATGGAGGAATAGAAGAAAATCTCTGGTAAAAGAGATGGAAAAACTCTGATAAAAGAGATAAAAAAAGACCTTGTAAAAGAGATGAAAAAAAACTGGTAAAAGAGATGGAAAAAACCTGATAAAAGAGATGAAAAAGCCTGATAAAAAAGATGAAAAACCCTGGTTAAAGAGACAAATATAATTGGTAAAGAAGAAAAAGCTTCAAGCATTAGAAGAAAAAGAGATGAAAAACCATTTTAAAAATGATGACAAGCCTTGTAAAAGAGATAAAAAAAACCTGGTAATTGAGATGAAAAACCCTGGTAAAAAAGAATAAGAACCCTGGTAAAAGAGATGAAAAACCCTAGTAAAAGAGAAGAAAAACCCTGTTAAAAGAGAAGGAAAACCTAGTAAAATAGATGGGGGAAAAAGCCTTGTAAAAGAGATGAAAAACCCTGGTAAAAAATAAGGAAAACCGTGGTGAAAAAGAAACAGGCATGGAAAAGCCTGGTAAAAGAGATGAAAAATACTGTTAAAAGAGGTGAAAAACCCTAGTACAAAGGATGAAAAAACATGGAAAACATATGAAAAACCCTGGTAAAAATGATGAAAAACCCTGATAAAAGAGATGATAAAAATAGAAGAAAAACCATGGTAAAAGAGATTGAAAAACACTGGTAAAAGAGATGGAAAAACTGTGGTAAAATATATGAAAAACTCTGTGAAAAAAGAAGAAAAACTGTGGTAAAAGAGATGAAAAAACCTGTTAAAAGAGATTGAAAAACACTGGTAAAAGAGATGAAAAACCTTGGTAAAAGATACGAAAAGCCTGTTAAAAGAGAAGAAAAACCCTAGTAAAAGAGATGGAAAAACAAAAGGGATGAAAAACCTGGTAAAAGAGATGAAAAACCCTGGTAAAGAGAAGAAAAACCCTTGTAAAAGAGAAAAAAATCTCTGTTATAAGAGAAGAAAAAGCCTGGTAAAAGAGATGAAAAAGGCTTGAGGAATAGAAAGAAAAACCCTGGTTAAAAGAGATGAAAATGCCTGATAAGAGAGATGAAATATCCTGGTAAAAGAGATGAAAAAGCCTGGTAAAAGAGATCAAAAACCCTGGTAAAAGAGATGGAAAACCCTGGGAAAAGAGATAAAAGAGATGAAAAAGGTACGAGGAATAGAATAAAAATCCTGGTAAAAGAGATGAAAAATCCTGGTAAAAGAAATGAAAACCCTGTTAAAAGAGATTAAAAAAACTGGTCAAAGAGAAGAAAAAGCCTGGTAAAGGAGATGAAAAAGCCTGGAGGAAGAGATGAAAAATCATAGAGGAATAGAAAAAACACCCTGATGAAGGAGAAGAAAAAACCTGGAGAAATAGAAGAAAAACTCTGGTAAAGGAGAAGATAAAATCTGGTGGATAAGCAGAAAAACTCTGGTAAAGGAGAATAAAAATCATGGAGTAAGAGAAGAAAGACCCTGATGAAGTAGAAGAAAAAGCCTGGTGAAGTAGAAGAAAAATCCTTGGTAAACGAGAAGATAAATTCTGGTGGATAAGAAGTAAATCCCTTATAAAGTAGAATAAAAAACCTGGAGGAAGAGAAGAAACACCTTGATGAAGGAAAAGAAAAAGCCTAGAGGAAGAGAAGAAAAAGCATGGTGAAGGAGAAGAAAAAGCTTGATGAAAAAGAAGAAAAATCCTGATCAAGGAGAAAAAAGCCTAGAGAAGAGAAGAAACATCTTGATGAAGGAGAAGAAAAAGCATTGTGAAGGAGAAGAAAAATCCTAGTGAAAGAGAAGCAAAGCCTGATGGAAAAAGAAGAAAAACCCTGGTAAAAGATAAGAAAAAAACACTAGAGAAGAGAAGAAACACCCTTCTGAAGGAGAAGAAAAAGCTGGAGGAAGAGAAGAAAAATCCTGGTGAAGGAGAAGAAAAAGCCTGGTGAAAAAGAAGAAAAACTCTGGTAAAGGAGAAGAAAAAGCCTGGAGGAAGAGAAGAAAAACGCTGGTAAAAGAGAAGAAAAAGACTGCAGGAAAATAAGAAAAAAAATGTTAAAAGAGATGAAAAAAGCCTGGTAAAAGGGATGAAAAAGGCTAGTAAAAGAGATGAAAAACCTGGTAAAAGAGATGAAAAACCCTTTCAAAAGAGATGAAAAAGCCTGGAGAAATAGACGAAAAACCCTGTTAAAATAGATCAAAAAGACTGGAGGAAAAGAAGAAAAACTCTCGTAAAAGAGAAAAGGCTGGAGAAATAGAAGATAAACCCAGGTGAAGAACCCTGGTAAAGGAGATGAAAAAGCCTCGAGGAATAGAAGAAAAAGCCTAATAAAAGAGATGAAAAAGCCTGTTAAACGAGACGAAAAAGCCTTGTAAAAGAGATGAAAAAGCCTGGATAAAGAGACCAAAAAGCCTGGTAAATGAGATGAAAAAGCCTGATCGTGTAAGGACTCTATTCCTTTTTCCCAGCTTCTTAGGTTGCGACGTTTGTGTAAGGAGGATTTGGATTTCCAGGATCAAGGCCACAAATTACTAGATTTCTTCCGTCAACGCGGCTATCCAGACCACGTTCTCTCGTCGTCTTGGATCCGCATTAGCCACATATCGCGGCAACAAGCCCTCACCCCTAAACCGCACTGTTGCTCGGACAGGGTGAAACTAGTACTCACGTACCACCCCCATAGTTTGGCAGTTAAAAACATACTGTTTCGCCATCTCCACCTCCTCCAGACCGAGCCTGAGACACGTGAACTTTTTGGGGAACCCCCATTGGTGGCTTACAGACGTGACAAAAACCTCAGGGACCTTTTAATTCGTAGTCATCTTAAGACAGATGACACTTTTTATGGTACCAGACGTTGTGGACGCCGTAGATGCAACACTTGTCCGTTTGTTGTCGAGGCCAGCCAGATCTCTTTCCCTAAATCCACGTTGTCGGTAAGGAGGGCTTCACCTGCACTTCACGAAATGTCATTTATGTTATCATGTGCAAAAGTTGCGGTTTGAAGTACATGGGGGAAACTGGCTTACGGTTAGGAGATCGATTTCGCCAGCATCTGAATGATATTTCTAAGAGGGCCTGGACACCTGTGGCTAAACATTTTTGCCTTGGTAACCACAGGGGCAAACAGGACATTTCGGTTAGTGCGATCCACTCTTGTTCCGCAGATGTACGATCTCGGAGGGTCTTAGAACAGCGCCTTATTTTCCAGACTGGCTGTCTCCACCCAGCTGGAATTAACAATGTCTTCAGCTTTCTGTAACTTCTTTCTTTTTCCACTGGCCTTTTTTATACTCTAATTTCTTTCTCTATGCTACCCCTCCCTACCACCATCCTATTTCCTTCTCTGCCAACATATTGGTCTTGTCCCATTCACCAGTTTTACATTTCCTCCCTGTAGGTGTTTAAGTTCTTCATTCATTATCTCTCGCGTCCTCTTTTCTCTCCCCTTCCCCCCCCCACCACCCCCCCCCCCCACCCGACACCTCTAGCGGCTATCATGTTTCTATTGCCTTCTTCTCTCTCCGCTTCTTCGCTATGATTGGCTATATCGGGAATCTTTTGTCTGTAGGTAACGTTTTTTTTTTCTTCCTCCTCCTTCTTCCACACACAATTAAGCTTTGCTGAGAGCAAGACGCTTCAGAATAGTTATATATGTTTGTATTTTGTTTTTGCATGTATCCTCGAATAAGGCTCACGCCGAAATATCGGATGTTGTATGTTTTTCATTTATACATTCTCATACTTTATATTCGTTTTTTTCTCACCTTGCTCACTTCCTCCCTCACTTTGTAAAACTGTACCATACACCTCTATCTACCTTATTTATATTAACCAGTTTTACTGCAGTCGAAATCCCTTTTATCTGTTATATTCTCCTTTACCAAGCGTTTTCTTTTCTTTTACCAGTGTTTCTCTTCTCCTTTACTCGGCTTTTTCTTCTCCTTTACCAGGCGTTTCTTCTCTTTTACAAGTTTTTCTCTTCTCCTTTACAAGTCTTTTTCTTCTCGTTTACCAGGGTTTCTCTTCTCCTTTACCAGGCTTTTTCTTTTCTTTTACAGGGGTTTCTCTTCTAATTTCCATGCTTTTTCTTCTCATTTACCAATGTTTTTCCTCTCTTTTACCAGGCTTTTTCTTCTCCTTTACCATGATTTTTCTTCCCCTTTACAAGGCTTTTTCTTCTCTTTTGCCTGGCTTTTATTTCTCTTTTACAAGGCTTTTTCTTCTTTTTTACCAGGGTTTTTCTTCTTCTTTATTATGGTTTTTCTTCTCCTTTACCATGCTTTTTCTTCTGATCTACCAGTATTGTTATTCTCCTTTAACAGATTTTTCTTATTCTTTACCAGACTTTTCTTCTCCTTTACCAGAGTTTTTCTTCTCTTACTGCACGCTCCTTATTCTCTTTTATATGGGTTTTTTTCTCTTGTTTCAGGCTTTTTCTTCTCCTTTACCAGGCTTTTTATGCTCTTTTACTAGGATTTTTTTCCCTCCAGGTTTTTACATCTCTTTTATCAGGGTTTTTCTTCTCTTCTCCAGGCTTTTTCATCTCTTTTACCAGGGTTTCTCTTCTTTTCCTTCTGGCTTTTTCATCTCTTTTACCAGGGTTTCTCTACTCTTATACCTGGCTTTTGCATCTCTTTTACCAATGTTTCTCTTCTCTTCCTCCAGGCTTTTTCATCTCTTTTACCATGGTATTTCTTTTAATTTACCAGTCTTTTTCTTCTCTTTTACCAGGGTTTCTCTTCTCCTTTACCATGCTTTTTCTTCTCTTTTACCGAGCTTTTCTTCTATTTTACATATTTTCTCTTCTCCTTTACCAATCTTTTTCTTCTCCTTTAACAGGTTTTTTCTTTTCTTTTACCAGTGTTTCTCTTCACCTTTAATAGAATTTTTCTTCTACGTTATCAGGCTACTTCTTCACTTTTACCAGGCTTTTCCTTCTCCTTTACCACACTTTTTCATCTCTTTCACCAGGCTTTTTCTTCTTCTTTATTTGGGTTTTTCTTCTCTTTTATCAAGGGTTCTCTTCTTCTTTACCAGGCTTTTTCTTCTCCTTTACCAGGCTTTTTCTTCTCTTTTACAAGGCCTTTTCTTCTCTTTTACCAGAGCTTCTCTTCTACTTTCTTAGGCTTTTTCTTCTCTTTTACCAGTGTTTCTCTTCTCTTGTCTTAAGGTTTTTCTTCTCTTTTACTAGGGTTTCTCTTCTACTTTACCATTCATTTTCTTCTCTTTTACCAGGCTTTTTCTTCTCTTTTACCAGCCTTTTTCTTCTATATCAGGATTTTTCTTTTTTCTTCTCCTTTACCAGGTTTATTCTTCTCTTTTACCAGGATTTTGTTCTCTTCCTCCAAGTTTTTTCTTCTTCTTTACCAGGATTTTTCTTCTCTTTTACAAGGTTTTCTATTCTCCTTTACCAGGCTTTTTCTTTTCTTTTACCAGGATTTTTCTTCTCTTTTACAAGGTTTTCTCTTCTCCTTTACTCGGCGTTTTCTTCTCCTTTACCAGGCTTTTTCTTCTCTTTTACAAATTTTTCTCTTCTCCTTTACAAGCCTTTTTCTTCTCTTTTACCAGGGTTTCAAGAGACTTTTTCTTCTCTTTTACAAGGGTTTCTCTTCTCCTTTACCGTGCTTTTTCTTCTCATTTACCAATGTTTTTCCTCTCTTTTACCAGGCTTTTTCTTCTCCTTTACCATGATTTTTCTTCCCCTTTACATGGCTTTTTCTTCTCTTTTGCCTGACTTTTTTTTCTCCTTTACAAGACTTTTTCTTCTTTTTTACCAGGGTTTCAAGAGACTTTTTCTTCTTTTTTGCCTGGTTTTTCTTCTCCTTTACCATGCTTTTTCTTCTGATTTACCAGGATTTTTATTCTCCTTTACCAGATTTTTCTTATTCTTTACCATACTTTTCTTCTCCTTTACCAGAGTTTTTCTTCTCTTCCTGCACGCTCCTTATTCTCCTTTATGTGGTTTTTTTTCTCTTGCTTCGGGCTTTTTCTTCTCCTTTACCAGGCTTTTTATGCTCTTTTACTAGGATTTTTTCCCTCCAGGTTTTTACATCCCTTTTATCAGGGTTTTTCTTCTCTTCTCCAGTCTTTTTCATCTCTTTTACCAATGTTTTTCTTCTCTTCCTCCATTCTTTTTCATCTCTTTTACCATGGTATTTCTTTTAATTTACCAGTCTTTTTCTTCTCTTTTACCAGAGTTTCTCTTCTCCTTTACCATGCTTTTTCTCCTCTTTTACCGAGCTTTTCTTCTATTTTACATATTTTCTCTTCTCCTTTACCAATCTTTTTCTTCTCTTTTACCAGGCTTTTCTTTTCTTTTACCAGGGTTTCTCTTTTCTTTTATTAGGCTTTTTCTTCTCTTTTATCAGTGTTTCTCTTTTCCTTTACAAGGTTTTTTCTTCTCCTTTACCAGGATTTTTCTTCTCTTTTACCAGGGTTTCTGTTTTCCTTTACCATGGTTTTTCTTTTCTTTTACCAGGCTTTTTCTTCTCTTTTACAAGGTTTTTATTCTCCTTTACAATGCTTTTCTTCACCTTTACCAGGCTTTTTCTTCTCTTTTACCAGGCTTTTTCTTCTATTTTATCAGGATTTTTCTTTTTCTTCTCCTTTACCAGGCTTTTTCTTCTCTTTTACCAGGATTTTGTTCTCTTCCTCCAAGTTTTTTATTCTTCTTTACCAGGCTTTTTCTTCTCTTTTACAAGGTTTTCTATTCTCCTTTACAAAGTGAGGGAGGAAGTGAGCAAGGTGAGAATATATGTTTGTATTTTGTTTTTGCATGTATCCTCGAATAAGGCTCACGCCGAAATATCGGATGTTGTATGTTTTTCATTTATACATTCTCATACTTTATATTCGTTTTTTTCTCACCTTGCTCACTTCCTCCCTCACTTTGTAAAACTGCACCATACACCTCTATCTACCTTATTTATATTAACCAGTTTTACTGCAGTCGCCATCCCTTTTATCTGTTACATTCTCCTACTTGACTGCGACATTGTTGCGTAAATTTTTGTTCGTTTTCGTTGACTTGTGGCGTGTTATCTATCCCTCTATTTCTTTCCAGACTCTGTAACTCTGTCTATCCCACTGTTCATTTTCAGAGTGTACCCTTTCCTGGTAGGTTTCATCTCCCTCACCTGTTATCATCTCTTCATTCATCTCCGTTTTCATTCCTTCTGTGCTTGTCAGGTTAGCCTCTACTCTCCCTCCACACCCCAGTCATTCGATATCTCTTCTGGTCACCATGCCTTCTTTTAATCGTATCACCAAATCTCTCAAGGCTTTTATTACTCTCTCTTTCAGTCTTTTGTCACCTCTCCTTTCCCGTACCGCCACTGACCTCGCTTTTTCCACGTACAAGAAGACGCGGTTCACTTCTCACGTTAATTTTCTCAACAACTGTCTTCGCCTGAGGGTTGTTCCCAAAGGTTTTACTTCTAAGTTTTCACCGGCCATGGGCACTCTCCACCCCAGAATCCGTCAGCGTCTTTGTGCTATCGAAACCAATTGCGCTTTTCAACGCATGCGCTGTGTCGTGGAGGGACACATTAAACTCCTCTCGGACCTCGATAGTCAGATCGCTCTACTCTCTGCCCGTCTCCACCACATTACACATGATAATTACCTCATCTATCGCCTGATCCGCGAGATTATTCATTCCACCAACAGACAATTCTACCTGCAACTTTCCTCTCTCAAAAAGCAGAAACTTTCTGCTATCCGTCCCTCTACGGCCTCTCCCAGACCCACCACCGCTTCTGCCCCCACTAAGGTGGTTTGTATCCCTCCGGACATTCCTCTTTCAGCTGATGAATTGTCTGTCCTGGGGAAAGGTTTACAGTTTGTTCCCCTCCGTCCTTCTGCTGACCAGTTCTCACTCCTTCAAGATGTCCACCGTTTCCATCGCAGACTGCGTTTAAAGTTCCATTTCCAAGACGCGTCCCAACCTTCATTATCCCAATCCACCTCCGATGATGACCCTTTCTCTCGCTTCTCCAAACAACCATCCACCTGGACACCTTCAGCAGGAGCGTCTCGTGCCTTGGACCTCTACATTGATCACACTCTTCACGAAATCCGCAAGCTTCGCCTTCCCCGTGTACGACACTCGAACCTGACCCCCGGGGAGCAACGCGCACTTTCTCAACTTCAGCGCAGGCGAGATATCGTGATCAAGAGTGCAGACAAGGGCGGAGCTATCGTTTGTTGGAAGAAAGAATTGTACATCCAGGAGGCCATGGGCCAGCTGAGCAACACTAAATTTTATGCCTCTCGCCCTCAAGATCCGACTCTGGCCAACAACCACCATGTTCGAGACACGATCAACGAACTCATCCACAAGACCAAGTCTGGTCTTTCTCCCTCGGCTACACATCTTCACATCCGCGACAGCTGCTTAGGGAAACCATCTTTTTATCTACTCCCTAAGATTCACAAACCAGGAAACCCAGGAAGGCCCATAGTGTCTGCTTGTTCCTGCCCTACGGAACAAATCTCTGATTTCTTGACAGCATCTTTCAACCTCTGGTCACTAGTCTGCCCACTTATCTCAAGGACACCAATCATGCTCTCATTACTTTTGAGACCCTTACACTCCTGCCTGGTCACACCTACCGTATCTTCACCCTTGATGTAGTATCCTTATACACATCCATCCCACATGACCCTTCAGGCCGTCAAGTTCTTTCTGAACAAAAGACGCAATCCCTCTATTCCTACTTCTACTATTATGCGCCTTACACAACTTGTCCTCCAACTCAATTCTTTTGAATTCAGTGGCCTTTACTTTGACCAGATTAGTGGTGTAGCCATGGGTACCAAGATGGGCCCCAGCTACGCGTGTCTGTTCATGGGCCACTTCGAACACAAGATTCTGAGAGCCTTTAGAGGCCCTTTTCCCGCCTTCTATAGACGCTACATATACGATGGCATTGGGATCACATCAATGCCAGAGGAAGACCTTGACAACTTTATCAGTTTTGTTAAAGAATACAATCCTGTCATTTCTTTCACCTCCCATATCTCTGCTACTTCCGCTAACTTTCTTGACATTGCCGTCACTATCGGCCCCTCCGGGCTTACTACTTCTATCTACTATAAACCTACAGACTCTCACAGCTACCTCCTGTACTCTTCCTCCCATCCCAGATCGTGTAAGGACTCTATTCCTTTTTCCCAGCTTCTTAGGTTGCGACGTTTGTGTAAGGAGGATTTGGATTTCCAGGATCAAGGCCACAAATTACTAGATTTCTTCCGTCAACGCGGCTATCCAGACCACGTTCTCTCGTCGTCTTGGATCCGCATTAGCCACATATCGCGGCAACAAGCCCTCACCCCTAAACCGCACTGTTGCTCGGACAGGGTGAAACTAGTACTCACGTACCACCCCCATAGCTTGGCAGTTAAAAACATACTGTTTCGCCATCTCCACCTCCTCCAGACCGAGCCTGAGACACGTGAACTTTTTGGGGAACCCCCATTGGTGGCTTACAGACGTGACAAAAACCTCAGGGACCTTTTAATTCGTAGTCATCTTAAGACAGATGACACTTTTTATGGTACCAGACGTTGTGGACGCCGTAGATGCAACACTTGTCCGTTTGTTGTCGAGGCCAGCCAGATCTCTTTCCCTAAATCCACGTTGTCGGTAAGGAGGGCTTCACCTGCACTTCACGAAATGTCATTTATGTTATCATGTGCAAAAGTTGCGGTTTGAAGTACATGGGGAAACTGGCTTACGGTTAGGAGATCGATTTCGCCAGCATCTCAATGATATTTCTAAGAGGGCCTGGACACCTGTGGCTAAACATTTTTGCCTTGGTACCACAGGGGCAAACAGGACATTTCGGTTAGTGCGATCCACTCTTGTTCCGCAGATGTACGATCTCGGAGGGTCTTAGAACAGCGCCTTATTTTCCAGACTGGCTGTCTCCACCCAGCTGGAATTAACAATGTCTTCAGCTTTCTGTAACTTCTTTCTTTTTCCACTGGCCTTTTTTATACTCTAATTTCTTTCTCTATGCTACCCCTCCCTACCACCATCCTATTTCCTTCTCTGCCAACATATTGGTCTTGTCCCATTCACCAGTTTTACATTTCCTCCCTGTAGGTGTTTAAGTTCTTCATTCATTATCTCTCGCGTCCTCTTTTCTCTCCCCTTCCCCCCCCCCACCCCCCCCCCCCCCACCCCCCCCCCCCACCCGACACCTCTAGCGGCTATCATGTTTCTATTGCCTTCTCTCTCTCCGCTTCTTCGCTATGATTGGCTATATCGGGAATCTTTTGTCTGTAGGCAACGTTTTTTTTTTTTCTTCCTCCTCCTTCTTCCACACACAATTAAGCTTTGCTGAGAGCAAGACGCTTCAGAATAGTTATATATGTTTGTATTTTGTTTTTGCATGTATCCTCGAATAAGGCTCACGCCGAAATATCGGATGTTGTATGTTTTTCATTTATACATTCTCATACTTTATATTCGTTTTTTTCTCACCTTGCTCACTTCCTCCCTCACTTTGTAAAACTGTACCATACACCTCTATCTACCTTATTTATATTAACCAGTTTTACTGCAGTCGAAATCCCTTTTATCTGTTATATTCTCCTTTACCAAGCGTTTTCTTTTCTTTTCCCAGCTTCTTAGGTTGCGACGTTTGTGTAAGGAGGATTTGGATTTCCAGGATCAAGGCCACAAATTACTAGATTTCTTCCGTCAACGCGGCTATCCAGACCACGTTCTCTCGTCGTCTTGGATCCGCATTAGCCACATATCGCGGCAACAAGCCCTCACCCCTAAACCGCACTGTTGCTCGGACAGGGTGAAACTAGTACTCACGTACCACCCCCATAGCTTGGCAGTTAAAAACATACTGTTTCGCCATCTCCACCTCCTCCAGACCGAGCCTGAGACACGTGAACTTTTTGGGGAACCCCCATTGGTGGCTTACAGACGTGACAAAAACCTCAGGGACCTTTTAATTCGTAGTCATCTTAAGACAGATGACACTTTTTATGGTACCAGACGTTGTGGACGCCGTAGATGCAACACTTGTCCGTTTGTTGTCGAGGCCAGCCAGATCTCTTTCCCTAAATCCACGTTGTCGGTAAGGAGGGCTTCACCTGCACTTCACGAAATGTCATTTATGTTATCATGTGCAAAAGTTGCGGTTTGAAGTACATAGGGGAAACTGGCTTACGGTTAGGAGATCGATTTCGCCAGCATCTCAATGATATTTCTAAGAGGGCCTGGACACCTGTGGCTAAACATTTTTGCCTTGGTACCACAGGGGCAAACAGGACATTTCGGTTAGTGCGATCCACTCTTGTTCCGCAGATGTACGATCTCGGAGGGTCTTAGAACAGCGCCTTATTTTCCAGACTGGCTGTCTCCACCCAGCTGGAATTAACAATGTCTTCAGCTTTCTGTAACTTCTTTCTTTTTCCACTGGCCTTTTTTATACTCTAATTTCTTTCTCTATGCTACCCCTCCCTACCACCATCCTATTTCCTTCTCTGCCAACATATTGGTCTTGTCCCATTCACCAGTTTTACATTTCCTCCCTGTAGGTGTTTAAGTTCTTCATTCATTATCTCTCGCGTCCTCTTTTCTCTCCCTTCCCCCCCCCCACCACCCCCCCCCCCCACCCGACACCTCTAGCGGCTATCATGTTTCTATTGCCTTCTTCTCTCTCCGCTTCTTCGCTATGATTGGCTATATCGGGAATCTTTTGTCTGTAGGCAACGTTTTTTTTTTTCTTCCTTCTCCTTCTTCCACACACAATTAAGCTTTGCTGAGAGCAAGACGCTTCAGAATAGTTATATATGTTTGTATTTGTTTTTGCATGTATCCTCGAATAAGGCTCACGCCGAAATATCGGATGTTGTATGTTTTTCATTTATACATTCTCATACTTTATATTCGTTTTTTTCTCACCTTGCTCACTTCCTCCCTCACTTTGTAAAACTGTACCATACACCTCTATCTACCTTATTTATATTAACCAGTTTTACTGCAGTCGAAATCCCTTTTATCTGTTATATTCTCCTTTACCAAGCGTTTTCTTTTCTTTTACCAGTGTTTCTCTTCTCCTTTACTCGGCTTTTTCTTCTCCTTTACCAGGCGCTTTCTTCTCTTTTACAAGGTTTTCTATTCTCCTTTACAAGTCATTTTCTTCTCTTTTACCAGGGTTTCTATTCTCCTTTAAGAGACTTTTTCTTCTCTTTTACAAGGGTTTCTCTTCTCCTTTACCGTGCTTTTCTTCTCATTTACCAATGTTTTTCCTCTCTTTTACCAGGCTTTTTCTTCTCCTTTACCATGATTTTTCTTCCCCTTTACATGGCTTTTTCTTCTCTTTTGCCTGGCTTTTTTTTCTCCTTTACAAGACTTTTTCTTCTTTTTTACCAGGGTTTTTCTTATTCTTTATTATGGTTTTTCTTCTCCTTTACCATGCTTTTTCTTCTGATTTACCAGGATTTTTATTCTCCTTTACCAGATTTTTCTTCTTTACCAGACTTTTCTTCTCCTTTACCAGAGTTTTTCTTCTCTTCCTGCACGCTCCTTATTCTCCTTTATGTGGGTTTTTTTCTCTTGCTTCAGGCTTTTTCTTCTCCTTTACCAGGCTTTTTATGCTCTTTTATCAGGGTTTCTATCCCTTCCTCCTGGCTTTTTCATCTCTTTTACCAGGGTTTCTCTTCTTTTCCTTCGGGGTTTTTCATCTCTTTTACCAGGGTTTCTCTACTCTTATTCCTGGCTTTAGTATCTCTTTTACCAATGTTTCTCTTCTCTTCCTCCAGGCTTTTTCATCTCTTTTACCATGGTATTTCTTTTAATTTACCAGTTTTTTTCTTCTCTTTCACCAGGCTTTTTCTTCTTCTTTACTTGGGTTTTCCTTCTCTTTTATGAATGGTTCTCTTCTCCTTTACTAGGCTTTTTCTTCTCCTTTACCGGGCTTTTTCCTTCTCCTTTACAAGGCTTTTTATTCTCTTTTACCAGGGATTCTCTTCTCCTTTCTTAAGCTTTTTCTTCTCTTTTACCAGTGTTTTCTTCTCCTGTCTTAAGCTTTTTCTTCTCTTTTACTAGGCTTTCTCTTCTCCTTTCTTAAGTTTTTTCTTCTCTTTTACCAGTGTTTCTCTTCTCCTTTCTGAAGCTTTTTCTTCTCTTTTACCAGTGGTTCTCTTTTCCTTTACC